>VZZY01022011.1:959876-1090552 GCA_013400335.1 Eurystomus gularis
GAATCCCGAGCCGGGAGCGCGCCAGGCCAGGGGCCGAGGGGGGGACGCGACACCGTGGGACAGACGGGGAGCGGGAATGGGACAGGCAGGGAGCGGGGATGGGGTGGCCCCCCCCAGCCCGCAGCGAGCTCACCCTGGTGATGTCCCCTCCGGGCTGCGAGGTCCCTTTCCCGACCGTCGGGGCGAGGCTGCCGCCGGGTCGAGGGAAGGGAGAAGAAGGAGGAGGAGGAGAGGGGCAGGAAGGCAGCCCCGCTCCGGCGGCCTGGCTCGTCTCTTCCATTTTTTTAGGTGGAAGAAGGAGGGGGAGAGGGAAGGGAAAGCAGGACAGGGCAGGGCAGGGCAGGCAGCCCGGGTGCCCCCGAGGCTCATTGGAGGCAGCTGAGCGGCTGGAGGAGGAGTCCCGGGGCCTCCCCCCTCCCCGGGGCAGGGGCAGAGGCAGAGGCAGAGACAGGCCGGCACCTGCGGGCTACCCAGCCCGCTGAGGGGCCGTGGCCAGGCCTGGGGACAGAGGGACCACGGATGTGATGCTCCACCGCCGCTGAGAGCTCCCGCATGTCCCCTCCACACGGAGGTGTCCCTGGGCACCGTAAGATGGGCAGCATCCCTGCATCACCCCGAAGTGGAGGCAAAGGGGCAGTCCCACATCACCCAATACCCCCATCAGTCCCCACCCTGTCAACAGGCAGATGCACCCCCATCCTCTGCGACTCTGGCAGGAGGACTGGTAACCCACCTGGCCAGGGCTCAGGGCAGCTGCCTTCCCCAGACATGGAGGAGCACAACCCCCTGCCCCAGAGAGGAGAGACTCAGCTCATGGCAGCTCAAAGGAATCCAATTTTGCTGCGGCCAGGAGCTGCCTCCCCTGCTGCTAATGAAGTGTCTTTAATTAGCAGCCTAATAGCAAACTCTTAATTTGCCAAGCAGCCAGTTGAAAGGATGGGGACCCCACTAAGCCAGGGCTGGCAACAACTCCAAGGACTTAAAAGGGGACAGGCTTTGACTGGCTGGCCCCACCTCAGGAGTCCTGCAGGGATGGGGGGCAGAGGAGCAGGGCTGGGAGAGCCCCACGGGCATAGGCACCGCCGGGCCCCAGCCAGGCTGGCTCCGGTGAGGGAGAGCCTGGGGGCCTCATCCTCCCACACAGGTTGCTCCAGCTCCTGTCTCTTCCTTCCACGTGAGCCTCTGGCTCTGCTCTCCACAGAAGCATGGTGCCCTCTCCCCCAGCCCTTCCCAGCCTGCTGGTGTTGAGCATTTTCCAGGGCAGGCACCTGCTCAAGAGCTCCTATGTCTTGCTCAGACTCCGTTTCTCCATGTCTTAATTGGAACACCATCTTTACCTTCATGCAGGTGCGCTGGGTGGCTGCAGAGACCTTGGTGCCAGGCCCACAGTGAAGAGAGACCTGCAGAGGGTCCTTCAGGGGATGGTCCCATTTCATTCCCAGAGCATCAGGATGAAGATGCCTTTATCAGACATACTCGTGGGTGAGATGACCCAGCAGGAGGAGGACATGGAGCCTGGGGGTACCAGCCATGCCCAAAGCACTTGCACTGATGCAAGGCAACCCTAAACACCCCCAGGACTCACTCCAAGGGCTAAGACAGGGCAAAGCAGCAAACCCGGGACAGGACAATAAGCTAGGCTGTGCTGCATCCCACAGCCATGCTCCCACCCTGGTAATCCAGATACATGCTGGGACCAGCACCTGGAGGGCTGAATGTCCACAGTCCAGAGGTCTCTGCCACAGGGAGAGGAGGAAATAGCAGCAGCCATCCCAGGAAGTACCCACCTAAAAACCCCCCTGGAGCTTCCCAGCCACTCTGCACTGAAGTCCTTACCTGTCCCCAAGACAGTGCTCAGTCCCACGGCCACAGCCCACCTCCTGCCACACAGCCCAATGCCGGGGACCGAGCAGGGACATCCTCAGGATGTTGCTCCAAGCCAGTGGGGTGGCCGCTGCCCTGATTTAGGGGGTAAATCTGGGTTACTGCCACTGGTTCGCAGCAGCAGCGGCTAGGATGCTGGGAGCAGAGTTTTAGCAGCAGATGTACAGGTGAGAAACACGTGCTGGGGACAAAGGGGAGGAAGAAGGAAAGCCTGGGGTGCCAATTAAGGGTCATCAGGGAGCTGGGCTAATTTGAGACACTCCTGTGACCTGACCTGGTGACAGCAGCACATAGTAAGAGACAACTGCCAGCAAGAAACACCCGCTGCTCTGTGCTGCAAGGGAGCTTATCTCTGCAATTTATAGGTGTCCCTGTTCCTCCCCTGCTTCGGTGCAAGGACTCCCTGGCTGAAACACCCTCCTTGGCTGGGAAAGTGGCTGTGAGCCCACAAACCACCCCTCATCCTCTGCCACTGTCACTCCTGGGAACTCCTGTCCCACTCTTGCCTTGCTGCTGTCCCAGTCCCCAGACGCAGCACCGGGTTTGTCCCCTTCTCGGTGCTCTAAGCCATAGGATGCTTAAGTACATCCCACGCACAGTGTCTGGGGCACGCAAACAAACCCAGGAGGACCAGGAGAGGCAGAGCAGCAAGAAGAGCCAGTCTCAGCACACAGCCTGCAGAGCGATAGCATTTGCCAGGGTCAGGAGGATGGAGATGCTGTTGGGATATCTGAGCTCTCCTGAGGGCTTCCCCTGAGCTGACGCTGTGGTGCCGTGCAGGGTCCCATTGTTGTCTCACCAGCAGGGCCAAGGTGCCCATGGTGCGGGCAGAGGCGGGATCCATCCTGCCCCAAGGAGCTTGTGTGGAAGGACAAAGCCAGCCCCACTGCACCTGGTGCCTCCTGCCTTCCTGCCCAGCTTCCCAGGGTCAGGCACTGGCAGCCACAAGCCAGCCATTCAGGACCCCACATAAACCACAAAAAAATGATATGAGGATTTCTGCAGGACTGGGGAATGCAGCAGTAGGGAAGACCCACTGGGAGAGTTCGTCCCCTTTTCCAAGATGAGATGGAAATCCCTCAGAGGATGTGGTTTTCAGTGCCGCCTCTCGGTGTTTGCCTAGCACCATCTAGTCCAAACTAGAACAAAGTTCACAAGGCAGCAATAAGCGGCTCAGATAAACGTAGGCAAAAAGACGCATTGCTTAGCAGCCACTGACCCCTTTCCCTGCGCTGGAGGAGGGAACTCGACAGCATGGGTACAGCAGGCACAGCTGCTCACAGACATCTCCACGGCTTGAAAGGTTAGAGCAGTTTGCCGGTGCCGCCCTTTTGGAGTTGACACTGCAGAAATGGAGATGGTCCGGCAGCCTCCCTGCCTCACTGCTCCCTTGGAGAAGCAGCTTTCCTTGATCTGCCTCTGTAAATGCCAGCAGGGTGCTTTGGGCATGGGACAGAGAGTTTTGGACGTATCAGCTGCGTGATATTAACCAGAGACTTGCTTGAGTTTCTGCAAACCACAGTGGCCTCCAGAAGAAACTCAGTGGCATCCCTAGTGCTCAGATTGCTGTCTCTGCCTTGTAGCACTGGAGAGCTCACCTGTTCTCCAGACTGTTCTCCATCTGCAGGAAGGCTATTTACCTGTGCAGGTGAGACATTCTCAAGCCCAGGTTTTCCTGGTCCAACTCCAGTGGTCCCCTGGCAGATCAGCCCCACAGCTCAGCAATATCTCTGCTGGTTTGGAGATTTCCTACCAGGCAGGTTCATGTCAGCAAAGCATTTCAGTGACAAAGCCTGGGATGGGAAGGTAACACTGGTGAGAAACAGAGTACCTCCTGGGGATATAATGAATGTGTTCAAGCTCTCTCAGGGCAAAGCAAAGTGACTGGCACACAAACATGCACTCCTGGGAGCTTGCTAGAAAAACATTACATCCCTGTCCATCAGAAGTCCTTAGCTGTTCTCGTCAAGGAAGGGTCAGCTAGCAAAAGGGATAGGCTGGGACCTCAGATTTCTGCAGCCTCTTAGTGGGTTACATTAGATTTGCATGGAATAGTTGGTAGAAGCAGCATGTTAATTTCCTCTGTGAGTCTTCTCCTCCAGCAGGGCAGGTGCTTTCCTCCTGGGACAGTGTCCTGGGCTGTGAAGCAACTTGAGCACTTGGAAGAGAAATCTTCTGCAGGCCCAGCTATATAGAGCACCAGCCTCTCAAGCCCAGGAGTGGCATCTTATTCCCATCAAACACTGAATAATTTCCACACCGTCCTGGGCACTGACAGGTGCACGGGGCGAACGCTGCTGCACATGGCCTTTTGAACAACCAGGGCCAGGATGCTGCTGGAGCCAGGCACAGCCCATACCCTCAGGTCTGACAGGACAGCGGGACAGCTCACCCCAGAAATCAATGGCAGCACTAGAGCATGTCTATCTGCTCTGGGCTTTTGTTTCCCTGGCCACGCTGCCTCCTCTGCTGAGAGCTCGCCATCCTGACCCTCTTCAAACCCATGCAGCGCCACCCAACCAGTGAACTCATCCTGAACGTTTTCTGTAAGAATTACATTAATTCTAGCCTAGCAGGTCTAAACTCACCAACATTTCCTTTCCAAAAACTAGCTTATTATACTCTTGAAAACATATATATAATATAATAAATGAAGAAACAAAGAGAAGGTTTCATTTTAAAGCTGTAGGTTGATCAAATGCTGTTAATTTGAAGCTATGGCAAACATTACTTTCCTCCTTCATTTGAAGTGGAAATAAGGCACACATTTTTAAACAGAAAGGGTAATTAACCACTGAATCTATTTAAGATAAGATGTCTGGTGTTCATTCTTTTCCAGTGGAAATTCACAATTGAGATTGCTTTTCTTTCTCAAAGACTCTCCTTAGTACTTGAGGTTTTGGATCCAGTGCCAGAATTCCTGGGAGAAGTTTTCCAGCCCATACCCTGAAGCACAGGACTGTCTCGGTCCTAGAAATCTGCAATAAATACTCTGATCCTCATCTTTAAACATCAAGGAGATGGAGAAGGAATACCTAAGGAACAGCTAGAAATAACCCACAGGGAAAACCTGTTTCTCGTAGGACTGGGTAGTATGTGTGTCACTTGGGTACAGAGAGAACTGGGACTGTGAGTACGGAAGGTAAGGGGGGGTCTCATTTGTGTGTGCTGGCACTCGCAGGGCAAGTCAAGCTGCATCCTGTATTACAGGTTGATCCCAAACAATGGATGAAACCCGTTACTGCAATTCCTCTTCCAAATCTATTATCTAATGGGAGGAAAGAGCAGGGAGGGAACAGAAAAGGTTAAAGTAGTGTAAAAAAATATATATACATATATATACACACACACACATAAAAAAATGAAACCCTTGCCAAACAAAGCACGCAGCTGCTGGGAACCCTGTCACAAGGAGAGACGGGGATTGGAAGTGACAGGAATCCTGCTCCCAGCACTTCAGAAAAGCAGGAGCCTTCGCAATCTCCAGTCACCCGCTGGCTCCCAAGAATGGAGCCAGCAGGGAGAGAGACGGCAGGGGTGCAGGGTTTGTTTGTTTTCTGACCACCCCAGGAGTCAGGATCTTAAAACTGTGGTGGCCTTTGTTTTAAAAGGGGCTGTTAAGTAAAAGAGAAACATCCAAGGCTGCTATCCAAGGCACATTTTTAAGAGAAAGGTATTCTGAGGGCAAGGGTGCTTGCATTAAAATTCGGGTGAGCCATAAGCATGACAGCATCTCCAGCCATGGAGCTGTGTGGCAGTGCTGCGATATGTCAATTACTCACTCATTATTGAACAGCAGGATTCTGATTAGCTTATAAAACAAATTTGTGCTTCTCCTACCAGGATCTTGCAACAGTACCCAGAAAAACACAAAGTCTTTATAGCTTCTCCCCCCCACTTTTTTAATAGGCAGGATGGCTCCAGCTCTTCTGTGTCAGTCACATCCATCCTCTGGCTTACAGGGTGGACTCATTTACCTCAGCCAGAGGCCATTAGCTATGAATGGAGAGTTTGTTAATTAAAAAGTATGCTGTGGTTTTAGGAATAAGTGTCTTTTCCAACAGCCAGAGCAGTCTTTTATACTGCATTCATCAATAAGCAGCATCTCCAAAGTGGGACTGGCTACCACAGACTCTGTGTGTCCTGTGAAGCTGCATCTACCCAGGTGTTGGGGCAAAGCTGTCCACCTGAAGGCAGCAGCACTTCCAGCTGTTCATGCTGCAAGTGTTGGTGCACAGTGCACATGTAGCAGAAGTGTGGCTCACACACCTTTGGCTCGAGAAAGATACAGGCTTGATATTGTGACAGTGTTCTTCACCCCAAAAGGAAAACAGTAGAGATTCACAGCTTTATCTTTGTATTTGTATTTAAGTTATTTTCTGAACAGTTAAAAAAAAACAAAAACAAACCACACTGTTACCATGATCCTAGCTCAAGTGAACATTAGTACATTAACTACACATCACCGTAACATAATCACAAAATTCAAAGCACTCATTACTTAAGAATCCAGATAACAAATATAGCAGAGTAACAAACAGAAAACTCTGGAGAAACCATGTTCTTTCTCACCTCTCCCACTCCCACACCCACCTCAGCCTGAGCAGGCAGGAGTGATGCAGCGTAGGCTGGCCTGGCAGGCATGCAGCTCTCCTAAACGTCTGGGAGAACGACTAAACAACTGGGAGAAACAGGGCCTGTTACATATCACTGAGGTCCACATCATTTTTCTGCCATGCTAAAACTGTGGCTAGGCTCAGCCCTGCAATGCCTTGCATGGTAAAGACAAAGTAGCTGAAAGCAAAGTTCTACGCTCAAAAACAGCTTCAGATTTTCACACTGAATTGCCTCAAAATTCTCACAGCCAGCTCCTTGGAAAAGCCACTGCAAACAGTCTGGGAGAGGCTGGTCTGCCTTCCTCCCGCAAATGGAGCTTTGCTCAGACACAAACCCATGCTTCAGTGCCAGTAGATTAGCAGACTTTGCCTGCAAAGGCAACAAATTGTTAATTCATCATACAGGCATGGGCAGAGCTGCTCTGTGACGAAGACTGGCATTTCATGCTGTTCTTCTAGCCATGGCTGCAGCTGGCTCCTGTTTAAGCAGAAATTAGGGTATCTTTTCAGGTGACAGGTTATTAAAAAAGCAACCAATTTAGGACTTGGCTACAATATCTAAAGGATTTGTTGTACATCCACGTACATCAGCACCCCTCTGATTTTGAGAATATCAGCTTAATGTGGAATCACAGAATGGTTTGGGTTGCAAGGGATCTTAAACATTATATAGTTCCAACCCCCCCTGCCATGGGCAGGGACACTTTCACTAGACCAGGTTGCCCAAAGCCCCATCCAGTCTGGCCTTGAACACTTCCAGGGAGGGGCCATCCACAATGGAGGGGCACCCACAACATCACTAAGGATTAACCAGTTTTGCCAACTCCCATGGGATTTCTGATGGGCAACAAAGGTGAAAGCCCGGTCAGTGGTCTTTGGGAACAGGCACAAAATCACAGGAAGAGCTTTCTGACAAAACAAGGGGTGATTAATTCTGGCAGTGTGCTGAGGCTCATCCTGGGAAAGACATTTTGGGATTTGCCAGTAGTTTGGCTACACCTCATCTTCCAAAAAAATGGGGTGAGCAGGAAAGCTGGGATGACAAATGCTCAGCCCCACCAGGCAGCTGTTCTGCTCAAACAGCTGCTGTGGTTATGGAGAAAGAACGCACCCAAGGGACCTGCTGCTTCTGTGAATCTCTAAAGTGGGGACTGAAAGATTGTGCCCCCCTCATGCCAATCAATCGGGTAGGGATTTGCTGGCAGGAGGACAGAGGGATTTCATATGGAGATCTCCTTCAAGGACAGCTGGGTCACTTGCTGCTCCTCTCTCTTCCTGGGAAGCTGCTGCTTCAGGGGGAACAACAGTAGGGCAAGGCTCAGCATGTCAGATGCATCATGCATGCCACTTGGAGACCCCAGCAAAATTCATTCTTCTCTTGGCAAGTGTAGTTTAGACGACCATCCCTTTCACTTCATGCCCACAGTGCAACCTAGAAGGGGCATCAATTGACAAGTTCAACAGTTGGAGGCCTTACTTGATCACCTCGATGACTTCTGATGTTCTCATAGAAAACCTGTACTCTCCTGAGTCAACTACATGAGCCAATTTGCAGCACTGTCCCCACTTCTGTAGAGATCCATCTCCATCCCTGCATCTCCTCCTAGCTTCCAACCACTTCAGTTGTATGTGCCTTTTCCTTCCACAATTAAGAGCAAGTCCACAGGAGGAAGGCTGGCTGCTCCTTCTTGTCTGCTTCTCTAGCTAGGAAGAGCTGCTAGTTATTTGTGATTTATCAAACACAAATATTCTCCCCCTCAAGAGAATTTAGGAATCAACAGCCACAAAAGGCAGATCTAAAATGGTGTTACAGGAAGCTAACAAAGCTAGGCAAAGAGCCCAACCTGGAGATGTGCTTCCCATCAGAGCTCGGATGCCAAAAAACTCAGAACCAAGCCTGGAGCTCTGCTCAGACTGAGAAAGGAACGTGGGGCAGGAAACACATACCTGGGAGTAGAGAAATGTGCATGGTACTCTCCAGCTTTTTCAGTGTTCAAAAAAAATTAAGAAAAGGAAAAAAGGATCCTTTGGAGCAGGAGCAGGTGGCAGGTGGGTAGCGCATGGTGGTCCAAGTCAGCTTCCAGTTTAGAAACAAGTGTAAAGCATTGCAATGTTTCTGATGACCACAGACTTCTCAACTTGTCACCTGAATCCTTCCGTTCCAACAGGGGACGTGTCTGTCTCTGAATGTTAACAGGGAGTAGAGGGAGCTGCTCCAGAGGAGACAGCCGCAGAAGCTTTCTTGCTGCAAATTCCTTCATGTCATTTACTATTTGCATATTTTAAAGCAAACTGTATTCCTCTGAAGATGAGAAATATTTGCAGCAAAACTGTGCCCTATTGCAAAGGAGTCACAAGCAGGAGATGGTGTGGCTGTAACAGGTTGTCCTGCTCTGAATATCCCACACCTCCAGTACTTTCCGTCCCATAGTCCAAGGAGGAAGGCTAGTGTGAGCTTCCTACTCGCGGCAGAAGTGCTGATCTCTACGCAGCAGAGGTATTTCATTTCAAAGCAATGTGCAACACTTAAAGCCCACAGACACTTCCAGCCCTTTGTTACCTCCTTTCAGCAGGCACCTTCTAGTTCTTTTCATTACAAACTCTGCAATTACTCCAACTTGGCTGAGGGATTATCCATCCAGTTCATGCTGAAACCTCTCTCACATGCACTCTTGCACACTCACACGCACATGCACACGTATCCTAAGGGGGGGAAGTTTGAAAAAGCCACTTTGTTCTGACACTGGGAGATCTACTTACCAAATTGCTCCTCCCTGGGTGCACAATAAACACCACCAAATGTCAGGCTGTGGCAGTTTCAAGTTCAAGTTAGATCAGTTAACTTCAGTTTCCTTCTTAGCTATCAGAAAATTTGTACAACTTAGGGAGTGGGGTAGGAATCCCCGCTCTTCTGCGGTTCTGTATGCAGTACCCAGACAGTCCCTGTTCTTACTGTGTGCAGAAAACAGATTTCAGCTGTTGCTCACTAACTGTACCTTAAACAGCTCTATACAGCAGAGTTCAAACTATGGTACCACTTGAAGATCCAACAGTGCTTAGAAGTTACAGAATAGCAGCATGGAGCAGCAGGGCTATGACAACTAAGGACAACCTGTAATGGTGTGGCCTCTGTGTTTGGCCTGCCTGTTCTCCCCAAATCTCACAAGTAGCAAAATAAAATGCATCCTTGTAGCTGTTGGCCATGAAGATGCAATTAAAACATTAGGAAGTTCTGCAGCATTCAGAGGCTGGAGTAACAGATCATTGTTTTCTACAATAATCTAAATGTAAAAGACAGAGGATGACCAAACTGAAGAAAATAATGATTAAATCTGCAGCCAAGGTCATACAAACCCCTGCTGATATGCAAACATGCTGCAGGCCTTGTAATAACTGAACTTAGAGGAACAGCGTTCAAATAACATCAAGAATAAGACTCAGAACTTCAATTCAGCAAAATTTGGGATGTAAACTTTGATTCTGCTCCCTTGCCACTTTGGCTTTGGGACTGCAGGATGCCTGATATGTAGAGCTGCCTGAAATCCAAAACAGCCTTCCTACACTTAAAAGTAGTGCCAAAATCAGTTGTGGATGAACTAATCATTGTGACTGAGAACTTTTATGACTCTGCAGAGGTAAGTGATGCTGTCAGTGCTACCTGAACAGAGTTGTTAACCTGTTTGACTCTTTTACAGTAATAGTTCAAACAGAAAACAGAAGTGTCACCAAGCACTCTCAGATGCTCTTAGAACTGATGTAGACTCTAGGCTCAATGAAAATAGAGGGAGCAGAGTGCTCAACACTGCTGTCCACATGCTTCATGAACTGCACTAGGTACTCCCGAAGCACTAGCTTTCCCTTCCTCCATAACTCCACTGCCTTCTCGTCTGTCTTAGCTGTCACCAAAATGATTTAAGCCCTCTGGACGGCTCTTTGGGGACTCTTGGCCCACCTCCTTGCAAAATTTCATTGGTGGAAAAAGTGCATCCCAAGCAATTAGAAACAATACAACTGCTTCCCCAGGAAAGTGAAGTTGATGATAATAGCTTAAAAAAAATTCCCATCTGCCAAATTCCAAGTTTAGAGAGTGTTAACAAAGCCTGTTTAAAACTCCTCCAGCCCAGAGACGAAGGGCCCTGATCTCCTACTGTGGGAGTTGAGCAACTGCCCACTAAGGCAGTGGGGTTATTCAAGACCTACAGTAGGAGATCTGGGCTTAAACCTGGAATGGCCAGGGACTGATTTACATAGTCTTCCCTGATCTAAATGCAGGCCTGCTGCAATTCCTTTCAGCTCTATAAAAGGAGCTGTTTCCCTCCAGACCTCTCTGTCTAGTTCAGAGACATGCAGAACTGTTTCCCATGTCCCCCCCTTTAGGGTGATTTTTAGCTTCTAAACAATGGCAATTTGCAAGAGCCTCAGCTAGAAAGCAAAGATCCAGCTCAGCTATCAGCAAAGGGACTAATCAGCCTGCACCCCCAAACCGCAAGGCAGCATACACATAGGTTAGAGAAGCACACCACAGGCTCTCTCTTCAAAGGCTTTCTAGCAAGGCCAGCCACAGAAATGCTGCAGAACTGGCCCGCAGCCACTGCTAACTGTACTGAGTGTACTGATGGCAATACTCATTTTACCCATCTGCCATCACTAGGGGACTGTGCATTTATTTGCTCATTCATGTCAGCAAAGTCTTATTGTCATGGCCAGAGTGTTTGTGTAGTGTCTCCACTCTAGGTTGTCTCATTCTTGGGGTATTCACAAGGTTTTTAGCAGCTACAGCCAATCTGAAGGGAGAAGGAATGGAAAGAAAGGAGCAATGTCCAGTTTTCCTCCTCACCCCAGCCTTAAACTTCCTCCAGTTTACAGAATGATTCGTAAGCCACCAGCAACACACTGTCTTCAGTGAGAAAAGCAGGAGGAAGATGGTACAGACAATCCCTTTGCTAGTGAAATACTGCCCTGGGCCAAGGTTTCACCCAGGGAGGGGGTGGCTGGGTTCTCAGCCCTAGTCCATCGTGCTTGGGACTTCAGCAGAAGAGTTTAACTTTTCATTGACTAGCATTCCCCAACCGAGCAGATGTTAAGGGAGACTACAATACATATCCAGCTTCCAAAGGGTTAGCAGAGCAGGCAGGAGTGGAAAGAGATGGATTTGGCTCATAATAGTCAAATTTCAAGGGTCCTCTCTCCACAAAAAATAGGTCTGGACTCAGAACAGCCAAAAGCCGCAGGGAAGTTGGGGGTGGGGGGGCTGGTCTGGCTGTTTTAAGTGTTTCTGTTGCTCTTCAGAGCTGAATGCTTTTTCAAAGGCCTAGCAATGGATATTGATTTCAGTCTGAGAGTAGCAGCCTCCTCCCCACCCACCCTCCCAACTCAATCTGACTGACTCTCAGCAGGATACACTGTGGCTACAAGTCTTCTGCTTAACAGCAAAGCAACACATTCTGGCAACATCTTAAATATATTCATAGGACATCTGCGACGGGGTTTAGAGAGGAGCCAAACAGGGTAAAGGGAGGAGGAGTGAACAAGAAGTGGGGGATGAGGGAGAAAAGGGGTGGGAAAGTTTAAAAATGTTAACTGTTCATGAAAGATAAAAGTCATCTTCTGATATAGCAGCACTTTAGCAGTCAGCCACGCTGAGTAGACCCTGTCTGAGATCAACCGCATGCCAACTTTGTTCCAGAAACAAGTCTGAGAGCCTCTCTCTTCAGCAAGTATTGGTTACGTGGATAGTTCTTTTGTCCTGGCACTGGCAGATAATTTAAATACTGCAGCTTAAATGAGTCCTGGGAACGAAAAACAGAACAAACCAAACAAATCCCATTCGTACTAAACCTTTTAATGATTTAAAAGAACATCTGATAGATCAGAGTGTTTGAGAAAATCAAGACGGCCGATCTGATAGCTCTGGAGCATCACTGTACATTTACCAATCAAGCAGAAAGGATACAGGATGAGCCCCACAACAGAGCATTTTTATAGGAAAATGTCCCTGTGGACACCCCCTTGCAGAAGCCTGTCAGCTCTTCTAACATTTTTCTCAAGCTATTAACAGTAATTGTGCAAGTACCCACCAAAGTGGGCAGTCATGCTATCCCATTCCACTCACATACATCAAATCCACTCTACAACCGACCCAAACATATGAAACATTATGTCCTCCCCATGCTGTGCTGGCCAAAACGAAAGGTTAAGGTGATGAGCAACCAGCCAGGCTCTGATATGAACAATTTAACACCCGTGCTATGCTAGAGAGAACAAAGGCTACACCCTACCAGTACATTATTTTGCACATTGATGCATCTTGATTATATTTGCCTGGGCTTGTGCCTCAGTGTCTCCTCCCCTAGCCAAACTGTTCTCTTGAATCAGCTTGCTGCAGAGTGAGAAGAATGGTCACCACTTTAGAGGGAGGGAATAAAGCTGACACTTCTTGGCAAAACCCTCCTGCCTGGTGACAACAGCCCAGGGTCAGGCCATCTGCATCCCCTTGTTAGGCAGCAGCTGCTCTACTCGCTCTGCAGAAACCCTTCTTCCTTCTGGACAGCAGTGAATAGCTGATTTAATTATTGATGATGATGGACAGAGGAGGAGGAGTTCTTCAGGGGAACTCACAGGTGCCAGATGCCACAAATCCTAAAATTAAGTCCCTATTCTAATGTATCAAAACCATTCCTGTCCTTTTACAGGACACTGTAATTACTGTCCAACCAAGATGAGAAACATGAATAGACACTGCTAGTTATTCAATCAGCATGCTTGAGCTATATCCAGTGTCACCTTTTAGATTCATTTTTTGAAATTTATTTATTTATTACCTGTGCGAGTGTGAGGTACAGTGTAGTGTTATTTATCTTGAGATGTAGGTGTATGTTCTGGACGGGGAACGAGTGGATTCTGCTTGGGCAGCTGGGTCATTCAGAAAATCCCAGATGAGGATGGTGTCATCATGTGAGCTGCTGACAATCTGGAACTCATCAAACTGAAGTCGAAAGACTCTTCCAGAATGCTCCTAAATGCAAGAGAGAGATGCAGCATGTTACTCTGCAGACTTTCTGGCAACTGTGATGGAGCAGGGAAGATGAACTTGGGATTGGATTCTAGTGTTACATTAATTTCTCAGTAAACACTGCATGACACATTGTGCATCACCATCAGATAGCGTAAATTAAGCCCTCTTTCAGTGGAAGGTGTTTGCCCTATCTGAGTACTTGACTTGTAGGAAGTTTACGTCACCGTTATCCCCTTAGTCCTTAAACCCCAATGTTGGACATGCACTGTGCAGAACAAATCAAGCTCTCTCCACCACACAGTTCAGTCTGGTGAGGCTGACAGGAGCACTGCCTTCCTTGTTCCACCGCGAAACTCTTTCCCAAAATCACAGCATTTGCAGATGCAGACGGTTACAGGGGGAGAAACGAGGACTTTGCATTCAAGACTTGGTACCATTGCCACTGCTGAAGAGGAAAGAGCTTCATACTGGAGGACACCAAGGAGCCTGTTGTAAAGTCCAGTGACACAGTAATAATTCCTCTTAAGCAGTTCTAAAGATACGAACTAGAAAGGGCATTCTTTATAGGCAGTTTGCATTCTGCTCTGAGGCTGAGTGGAAATGGCATGATGATTTGGCAAGAGTTCAGACTGTAATTAACAGAAGGCAATGAGAAGATCCTGGATATCACAGAGCAAATCCACTATGTGTTGCCTATTGTTACAAATCCCTTTTGTGTTGCCTATTTTTTCTTGGTGCTTACACTGCTGCAAGAGTGAGCAGTGGCCGACTCCTCTGTCGGAATGGAACAGAAACCATGCAACTAGGGTGAGGCCTATCTCTTTCACAAATGCGTATTTCTCTTTAGTGCTCACACATGGTAAGGGGCTTAGCACCAGGAAAAACTCGATTCTTAAAATACTTTAATACTGAAAATACAGGTTTCTCAAACATGTACACGAAAGAGATTGTTAGCTACTGAATGGGAAGCCTCTGTCTTATGGTACAGGACTACAAAATACAGCTTGGTTTGCACAGCACAGCAGCTGCTTTAAAGTTAATCTCTGCATCTTTAAATTAAAATTAACTGAAAATACACACACACACATCAGATTCTATTTTTAAGATAATTTTTTAAAAAGACCTAATAATTGGAACACTTCTGATCTAGCTATAACTCAACTTTTTCTTAAAAACACCTTACAAGTTCCTGTCTTCCCACCTATTTAAAAAAGACATGTTTTTTCAGAGTCTGTGTTGTAGCAGTGGGGTAAAGAAACTCTTGCTAAAAAATATCACTACAACAGTCAGATCCACTGAGAGGTTGCTCACAGAGGCACCAAGAGAGAGAAAGGTACTCCCAAAACCTGTTTCCAAAACTCCCTTTTTCTCCCAGTCACTGCAGGCTAAGTAATGTTGCCCTACAGAAGTTCCACATAGCAGCTGCCCTTTGCTGTTGCAGTGGCAATAAGCAGAATGCACACCCTAAGCTGTAGCCACAAGGACTTGGACTCTTTAACTTGTAAGGAAAGCTGAACAGTACCCTTATTCTGTGCCTGGAAAGCTTCTGTCAAATTCATGTGGCTGCCGTTCCAGCTAACGGAAGACAAAACTGGAAGGGACCTGGCATGCAGCGAGCATTTGTTATCTGTGCACTTTCCTCCTACTGTTTGAAAATTGAACACGAGCAGCAGGAGATTCACGATGTTCATTGTGCAGCCAGGTTTAATTTAGGAGGCCAAGGGAAGAGAAAAAAACCCCAAACCATGGGTAACTGGGTATAAGGACGCCCTGTTGTCATAAACATGAAAAGTCCTAAAAGCACAACAACAGCTTCCTCTGCCCCTCCTCTTCTGTCCCCCTCCATTGCTATCAAACAGGGATTTATGAGTAGCCATGTGTTGAGATTCCAACAGTGTTTCCATCCCACCGCTTCTGATTTATAATATAATTAGCTGGAGCACTTTGGCTGTCCACTGCTGGAAAATGCAGAGGAAATCACACCAGTTAAATTAAGTCTACAGGTTACTAGGCACACGTTTGTCTCAGGCTGGAGCAGCAACACTACTAATACCAAGCTGAAGTCTTAAGACTCTCAGGATACATGCTCATGGGCACAGAGCTGTTCCATAGTTTGAAACAGGGTAGCCGATGACAAAGGGTTTTTCTGGATTTCAGCCATGAAGCTATTTGCAGTTCTATTTGGCTAACAAGAAAGTTTTTCACCATAGTACCTGCAGGCAGCCAAGGCTCTCACAGACTCTTACTCCACAGCTTATGGTCCAAAATACATGATTGGAAAAGAGTTAGCATGCCTTAATGATCTACTACTGCCTGTCAGCTGAGTCACAATAACCCTCACCACCTGCCCCAGATGCAAAGTGAAACACTTTAGCAAAATCTACAGCAACAGTAGCAATGAAGGGGGTGGATGAGTGTGCAGAAGGTTAGCGGGCACAGCTCAGCTGGTGAGAGGTAACCACACCTAGAGAACCAGACAGCCTTGGTATGATCTTGGTTTAGAGCACAGACAACAGTCACATGCCATAGCAGGAAAAGGTCTAACGTGTACCAACCCAAACACTGCTCAAATGCTTCTTAGCTAAAAAATAAATAAATTTTGTACCTCTTTTACAATGAGATTTTGTTACTGAACTGAAATCTTCCTTTATCCCCAGCAACAGTACAAGCTTTTTGGAGTGAATGTGATGGAGGAATGTTTATGGAAACCATCCCATGGTGTTGGCTGTACTGGCACTTTTCTCACAACTTTCCCACATTATTGTAAGACCAGTGCAGAGCCATTGTTAAGCCTGACTGTGAATGTTGTTAGCACTCACATAATGACATCTTAACCACATCATCATCAGACCTGCGCTAAATACCAATGGACAGTATGAAAGCAGCAGTTGCTGTTTAAGGATGAGTCAATTTCAATGTCCCAGTCCTTACCTGCTCTTTCCTTAAACACCCAAAAGTCACCTAAAAGTAATCCCAAGGGTGTTTTTATTCTTGTTCCTCAAATGTGGAAAGTACTACTTTTCTTTCAGAAATTTCACGTCAACAATTCAGACAACTTACTACTACATCATCAGATACACACAGGATAAAGTAACCCCACTGGCACATGGATTCCAAGAACGACAAATCTCAAAAATGGATTTAGTTATTAACTTCAAATCACAGAACAAAACTGTTAAGAAGTGAGTGAAAACTCCACAGGTTCTAACTTTTAATGCTTTGGAGCTTGCAACACTAAAAAAAAGTTGGGACACCCAAAAAGGCCAGGCTCCTAGAAATGATTTCTAGATCCTGCAGATTGGGGCTAAGCTGCCCGTGTTTTCATGGCTCAAGACAGCCCTGATCAAGCACACTTTTCTGCCTCCTTCAACACCCCTACCAAAAGCTCTTACCACAAGGGTTCGCAAGCAGAGGGTCCCTGCTGGAGCACGGGGGTCCAAAGCAGCCACAAGATCCCATACTTTAATTTTCCTAGTAGTGAAAAAATAGACAAACACTACAGCTCTGTTAAAGAGAAAAGAGCAAGTGCTCACATAAAAAAATTAATTGTTAGTACAGCTTAGCTGATCCACCAGTTCAAAGAAAATTACAGTAATCCTTCTGCTCTTGATACCTGGTTCTTGCATTTCCCCTTTGTCAACCTTATAGAGCTTAATGGGAAAAAAAAATACGCTGTCAACAAAGTAAAACACATAAAAAGCAGGTGGTAATAACTAACAGAAGCATGTGGGAGTGCAGACACCTAGTCTGTAACAGCAAATGGTCCAGAAGACATAACCACAGATGGGAAAGATTGTTCTTGAAAGTGGTTCAGCAATAAGGGGTTTCAGGTGGAGTTTGTCAGATATTCTTACAAGGTAAAGAACTGGACCACATAGATCAAATCACACTGACTTACTTCCAAAGAAGAAAAAAGGTGTACTTTGTAGCATGGTCCTGATTTATTGGCCCTGAAAAGGCCCTCTTTGTATGACAGACAAGGAGTCTAATATTTATAAGGAAGCCATAGCAACGTGGGATGTGAGGCACTGAGACAGACAGGAAGATGCAAGGTACTGACTGCGCTGACAGCCTTACCCATCATATGCCCCACTGACTATCCTCTTGTTATCAAAGCGTATGCATCTCACCAATTCTTCATGGCCTTCCAGGACTCGTAAACATGCCCCACACTCAATATCCCACAGCCTGGAAGAGAGTACAAAGAAGCACTAAGAATTTTTGAATATCTTATCACTGCAAGAAACATTTGGTGTTTGCTTGTAGTTGATGGAAACTTGGAAATAAAGATTATGATGAAACAACAAAGAACAAACAAACTACACTCACCATTCCTTTCCCGGCTGTTAAGTGGATGCATGCTTTTCAACATGACCCTGTTACAGTATCACGTGGGAAATAAATCAGACCCAAAAAATTGAAGACCGGTTGTGTCTAGTATCTAATGCTCTAGAAACACAGGATATCTCCCAGTTATCTTCACAGTAAGCTTCACTTTATTTTACTGAAGTTCATTTTTCATAAAAGTATCTTGCCTTGATTTTAAGATGTTAAGAGAGGGAAATTTAGCAATCCCCTTGGCAGCTTATTCCAATGGGTAAGATCAGTGTACAGGGCACATGCCCCTTTCTGTACCCCTACACCCTATTTCTGATTTGGAGACTACCATCAGACTAATTAAGACATCAAAACAGTGGTGAAAGGTACAAGAAATAAAAAGCCCTTTTTATTTGTCATTTCTCCCACAGAAGGTATGTTTACTCTGTAATCTAGGCATAAACTAAAACAGATATTCTATGTTTACTATTTTGTAATGCACTTTCTTCTTGCTCTTAAATAATTCCTGTGGCTCTCTAATAATTGTTTCTAATAATCCAATATTCAAAAACATCTCTGGCACCAAAATCAGTACACAGTATCCCAGTAAGAGACCCAGCAATGCATTATTCTCTCAACTGTAAATATCCCAGAATTTTGGGCTTTGTGAAAGATTTCTAGCATGCAGAATAAATTAAAATACATTAATTTTTACACTTACACAGTACCTTGAAAAATACTTTAGAAACGCCTGAAACAGTTACAAAGTCTATTTGCTTTCCATATTTTTGTCAGCTCTTTGACATAACTCCCAATTACCATGGATAAAGAAAGATTATTTGCCTACAAGAATTGAAATTCTTTGACATGTATTGTCCAGAGGTGTTCCACCTCTGGCCAAGGCAGGCTCTGCTCATACAGGAATCTTTAAATAGCAGTATTTGCTGCAGCTCCTTGACACACAGCTGAAAAGAAAGCAGTCACAAATGCTCTTAGATGCTCATTTGTTAGCATTCAGGCTGACAGGAACTTTGCAGTAGTGAAATATGGGTGGTTTGTGGAATTTCTCTGTGTGACACATTTCAAAGCAGCACAGCTGCTGAGGGGTCAGGTCACTTTTCCTTAAGAGACAGACAGAGTCCAACTGTCCCCACACATTTTACTCCTGAGGTCCTCCAGGGAATAATCCAGATCCAGTGCACGTGTGCCCATGGTTGGTGGACAATGGTCGCAGTTATCCTGCCACGACAAGCTGGTCTCACTTTGGACAACAGAGGAACAAAGGGAACTCTTTTGTCACTGTAGAACTGGGAATGGATTTGTTTATGCACACGTCTGAGGCCAAAGAGGAGCACAAGGGGATTCTTTGATCCATGAAGTTAATCTTTCAGGAATCTGAAGATCCCAATAGTTTTCACATGAGTAGCAACACACCAATCAAGGTCAGAGCAAGCAACTCCATGGCAAAGGTCAGCCAAAGGCACTCTGGCTGGTCAGAGAGCATTAAGCCTCTCAAGGACTGTAAACAGGATGGACAATGCCAGAAATGAACTGGTGCAGAAAGGTTTGAAGAGCAATCTTGTGCCAAGAACTTTCGTGCCATGTGTTTCCACTCCTTGCCATCAGTCCCAGGATTGCCAGCAGCTCTACAACACTCTAATTCAGGCCTGTATTTTCAGTACTCATTTGAGTTTTTACCTGCATGTGAATGGGATTAGAAGAGATGATCATGTTCCTAGCCGTGTGGGGAAAGGGCCTTCATGTACAAAAGGATAACTGCTATGTAAGAGGAGAATCTCCTAGCAGAATTGGTGCCAAGGGTACCTTGCAGATTTGATAACCCCAAATTCCTACTTCTTTAAATAGTTAAAGGACAAAATAGTAAGAGAACTACTCTTAAGGCTTGAAAATAAAAAAAAAATCACTACAAAGTGTACACAGTCAAAAACAACATCACTTTTCCTTCCTATAGCTTTGTAAGAACTTCTGGAAGAAGAGGGAGGTCTGCAATTATCTCAGGCTTTAATTGACTTGAAGTCCTGGCAGAGCTTGAAGAGTACAGAAGGCAGGTGAGCCTGAATTTCCATCTCCTAGAGAGAATGCTGCTGTCTAAACAGCCCAATATCAGATCCTCATGTGCGCACACACTGAAGGTTGAATACACACATACAAATCAACCACTCATTAAAAAAATTAACCCAAGATGATGTAGTCTGATTCTATTTGCTTGCTCTAAATTCTCTTATTTTTCCCATTTTTTTCTATACTATGCTTGTCTGTAGCAATTAAGAACTTTGGCCCTGGAGGCTAAGATACTGAAGCGATTGGATTAAATGTGATGGGCCAGTTTCTACCAGATGGAAATCGGCACAATGACAGTGATGCCTACGTAGCTGCATCCTCTTACCCTGGTGAAATTCCTGGCCTAAACCAAAACCTGAATCATTTTTATACATGGAGTCTCCCTACAGAAGAAAGACAGAGATTTCTCAGCTACTTAACATGTCCCTACATTTGCAGCTGCAAAACTAGAAATCACTTTTGAAAAAAGGTTTTCCTGCAACTGAGGACTGACAAACTTCAAATTCTGTTTCAGGGGGCAGCCTCTACTAAAGGCCAACAACCAATATCTGGCATTTTACAGTGGATTAAAACAAAGCATACAAAGTACTAAGCCACCCATAAAGATGACTTAGTAACCTGCCCTTTCTTAATCACCCTTCCACTGACTTGTGCCCTCTGCTAATGGCTGGGAGAAAATGATGCGACCAGGTAAGTCTTGCCCACAGGGCCGCCAGACTTGACTCCATTAAGATTCACTGCCAACATTCCTGGAATTCTAGCACAATTTATCTGTCAACTAGGGATTTTGTCCAAAGTAAGCATAAAAGTAACTGTACTCCTCTTTAGCGTTATCACTATCTTGACATTTATTTTTATTAGCATTGCAAGTCATATTTTAGATCCTTCCCCACCTGCTGTAATATTTAACTATTTCTTACTCTAATTCTGAGACCAAGCTTCATAGGACAATCGCAGAGGGTTATTTTTTTCAATTCGAAGTGCGGGCATTCTCACCATGTGTAAATAGTGCTACTCTTACAAAATGCCTGCAATACTTTTCCCCTCGATTAAGAGACAGAAGTTCCAGCTGTCTTGATCATGCTCTCAGACAGCCCTATACTAAATTCTGGCACAAGGAGCTGGTGATGTCAGCCAAAGCACCACCATTTTCCTACAGAATGCAAAGCAGGAAGAGGCAGCACGTTGCAAGAAAAGTCCACAGGCAAACAGCAGCATGAATAATTCTCGCTGAGGAGAAATTATTACTGACGTGCAAAGTGAAGGGGTTCTGCTTACACTGTCCAGCTTTCAAGTTTTATCAGAATGCAGATAATTATTTAAAGCAATGACTAAGACAAAAGGGAGGTTGGTCTTACTCCTGTTTGCATGACAGAGCCATTTTCCTATGTCACGTACACTAGTATTCAAGCTTGCTCTGTACACCCCAAGATTAATGGGACATCCCTCTGCCAGCAGCTGCAGGATGTAGGGAGAAATCTTGGCTCATATGACACCAGAAAGAGTTAAATCTCAGATTGCAACCAGGGCAGCTGGAGAAGTGCAAAAGGCAGCAAACCGAACTTCATGGAACCAGCTGTTCCAAACTTAACCAGGTGCCAAGTACCACAAGAAGAGTTTGGCGAGAGCCCAGGAGGATTTCTGCAGAGGATTAAATGCCTCTTACTGCAAATCTGACCCCTTTAACTAGACACATAGCCCAATTAAAATATCACAAGAGGACATCACAGAAAGTGGTACTTGCCAGCTCTTTCATACACCAGAATTGTCAGGGCAATGCAACTTGTTGATTAGTATGGGACTCTTGAGATATAGAGGATGAAAGACAACACACTAAACCAGGCTTCTAATATCTCTTTCCAGTAGTTCCCAATGTTCTATACCAAAGAAAGCATATTTCAAAGGCGACAAGGGTACAGAGCACTTCAGTGGCCTAACCTCTGCACATCCCAGGGAACCAGAGACAACGCGCTTGCACAGAACTCTGCAACGGGGAGTGTGTCTCTCACCTGATGGTATTATCTGAAGAGCCGCTCACTACTAGCCTGTCTCTGTACTGCAGACATGCAATGCCTCGTTTGTGGCCATTTAAGGTGCGCACAAATTCGCAGGTACTAGTGTTCCATACCTGTGACAGGAAGGGGGAAGGGAACCACACAGAGACAAAATTATTAAGACCAACAAAAGCTGGTATCTGTAGGTGCATCCAGAATGCTCTTAAAGATGCTATCATTAAGACTGGGAATATTACCTCTTTTAATTATGGTCTGCAATCATTAGCAGCTTGGGTCACAGTACACAGAAGATATTTGCCACACTGTCTGAGAATCTGCTTCCAAAATCAGGCTTTAGCACTCTTGGGCTATGATTTAGCCTATACAGGTTCTAGATTTCCCTCACTTTTAATGCTGCAGATTGGCATTGTAACAGTAACACTTAAGTGACTCCTATCCACTCACCTTCACTTCTGCCCTCACGCTGCCCTCTGACAACTGTTCGAATGACTGGTGCTGAAACAGATTATGGAAGTGGTCAAGTAGAAAAAGAACATGGCAAAAATGTTCTTTTTCAACTGCATCTGTACCTGGATCTGATTTGCCATACAGTTCAGTAAGCAAGCTCAACAGAGGACAGACGAGTGGAAATAAGCAGCAGGAAGAACACTGCTTCTAAAGGAAGACCTGTGTAACAACTGCCAAGGACCATCTTCCCTGTCTGGTCACTGTTCTTGTTATTTAATACCCCAGTGCTGCAAATAAAAAGCCTCTGAAACACCTCACCTTTATAGTTCTGTCACCTGATGCTGATACAATGTACTTGTCATCAAAGTCCACTACGTTGACAGCAGCTCGGTGCCCTACTAGCACCCTCCTCAGGGTGATGTCTGTTGGTGAAGCCATGTCCCACACAGCAATGGAACGGTCTTTGGAACATGTCACCATCATGCCGTTATTGAAGCGGAGGTGCAGCACTGCTTCGCAGTGGTGAATCAGTGTATTCAGCATCTCACCCGCATTCACGTCCCACACCCTGCAGTTTCAAATTTCAAACCAGAGAGAAGAGAGTTAAAAAACTGTACAGTGGATTTTCTTCAGAGCAAGCGGGATGGAGAGAGGTAATTGACTTTCGAGCAATATTAGAGAAGCAAATATCACAAGTCATAGCTACATCTATTAAATAGTTCATTAAAAAATGTATTATATAAACCTGTTGATTATGCATACACTGAGACAGTCCAGCAGCTAAAAACCCTGCAATGCAGTTAACACCATAAAAATAATCCAGCCAGAAAAAAAGAGTTCTTTAATTAAGGGAATTTAGTGCCAAGGAAAGGTATGAGATTGATGCCCTTAAAGACTGATGTTTCCTGGTTGCATCACCCTACCATACACCCCATTTCCAGTCATAAGTACTTAATCATGACCTGTGCAGAAGCAAGTTCAGTGACAGGTTTAATTTTTGACCTCTCCCACAAGATTATCAACTCAAAGGATAATTTATACAGAAGTAGAAGAAAAGATAGTGCTTTTGAAACAAATATAAGTAATTGCCACAAGTTGCACCACAAATTGCATTTACCCTGCAGTGCATCTGGTACACAGCTACACTCCAGGAATGTGCTGAGTACCCAAATTAAGACAGAGCATTTATGTCAATTTAATGTTATTGGAACCAGCTGTTTCAGATGGAAAATAATTTAAGATGAAAGTTAGAGAAAGGCTTTGTATTGAACTTCCAGGACTTGAAATGAAGATTTTAAGCCTTAAAAATGTTTCTTTTGGGCTACTCAGTTGGCAAACTTCTTTTACTCCCCATAAAGAGATTTTTTTGGCACTATCACACCTGTACCCTTGATATGCTACATGAGAGCAGAAAGCGGCCGTATCATTAGGCACATCAGGCACTGCAGAAGTTAAAACTTCCCTCTACCAATAAGGTGAGCAGTAAGAAAAGGCAAGAAGTGAGAAACACTTCTAATGTCTTATTTTCTATCTTAGGGAGTCTGAAGTGTATCAACTTATGGTCTACAAATGAGAAAGAAAATGACATTCCAATTACAAAATGCAAAGGAGAAAAACCCACAGACTAAAGACCTGAGCCATTAACATAAGAGCAGTTTGCAGACAGGGTTGCCAAACTGAACAGGAGCTGGAGACCTACTGACTTCTTTGGACAAGTGCATCCCTGAGATCTCAGAAGCATTAAGAGCCCATCTGTACTGTCTATTGGATGAAGTTCCTCTTCCTGAGGAGACCCAAGGATAAAAGGGATGCATCCTACATGCCCCTGGGGTCTGCACAAACATTTATAGATACAGTGGGAAACAAAGTATTTCTGGGCAAGTAGCCAGTCTGCAATTTGGCCTGCCTGGTCTGATATGGAAGGTGATAGCGCTTGTTACAGAAATCAGCCTCTCCTTTTGTGATCTGTTCAGCACAGTGCAGTTCCCACACCATCTCCAGGCAGGTGGTGCTGCTGAAATCCTGGATTCCTACTAATGACAGGACTTCAAAATCCAGCAGCACCACAAGACTGCATGCATCACATGTCAGGAACTAAACTTAATGGTTATTAGCTTAACAGTGGTAGTTTACATGCAAGCACAGTGATAACCATGAGGTGCTTGCAGTCATAGGAACACATGCTAGCAGCTTCAGAAAAGGCCACTGACACTGGTTTTTGTTGTCTGTAACTTCACCATATGGGCATTGTTTACATATATTATGTATATAATGTATTTATATTATATATAAAATATAAAACTATTTATATTTATTGTATATATGTAAATATTCTATATATATAATTTATTTATATAACAGCATGGAGAAGAGAGACTTGCTCCTTCATATCCAAGTTCAATTCACTAACTCATATGTGCCTGTATTCACACTTCAGGTCTTAAGACTCTCTGGGATCCTGTAGTATGTCTAGTGCACTTCACATCTGCACAACATGCACCACAAGTGCTGACTTGCAGTCTCCAGTCTTTTGCTGGAGACTGGAAGGAAAGCAAGGTGAGAAAGATTGAATGAAAAGAAACATCATGCTGAAATTTAATTAAAAAGTCACAGGAGATCTCATCATACATCTTTTGTCAAAATTAAGCAACAAGGGATGACTAAACCATCAGACTTGCTTTGAAAACTTCAACTAACTTAAAGAAAATTTATTCTCAGGAAGAATTTAAAACATTCTCAGAGACCTTGGTGAAATGCCAGATGACCATGCTGAACTACTTCATGGAACAGACTGAACAGCACACATTTAAGAAAATATCATTTCAGCAGCTTGCAAGGCTAAAATCTTAAGAGGCAATAGAAAGCTCCAAATTATGAGCACGCACCTGACTGTAGAGTCTGAAGATCCAGTAATGATCACCCGCTCATCGTACTGGAGGCACAGGACAGAACCCGTGTGTCCAGTGAGAATTCGCTTGCATTCCAATGTATTCTTATCCCAGATCTAAGACAGCAAACATTCAAAATCAGACAGCTCAGCAAGATTTTAATCTTTCAGCACTTACTGATTTGACTGTTCTTTTTACTACAACACATCACAAACAGTGCAGTTAGAACACCTTCAGTGGCATCTGCAAAGTCTTCTACAGGCTCTTTAGTGCAATATATTAAAATATTAGATATTACTGGCTTTATTATGAATATTGGTTTTAGTCTTCTCATCAGGGTACAGGGAATGGTAATTACATTGCCTGTAATTACTGATGGACTTTTGTCTGCGAGCAAAGTCTGTTTTTAAGAAAACAAGGTCTCTTTTGCCAGATAAAAGAGGCATATGTGCTGTGCAGTTTTGAGGTGGGGGAAGGAGAAAGCTTGGTTACTAAGGAGAGACTGAGTAGGTATCACTGAAATTAAGACACTATTATTTATGGCATAGACACTGCATGCCATTTTGGAGCATTCTCACCTTAATAGTATTGTCTCGTAGGCCACTTACTATCTTCTGATCATCATACTGTAAACAATAAACCCCTTTGCTTGTCTCACTTCGGCAGTGGATCCTCTGTAAACTGTGCCTTCCACATCGCCAGTTTGACTCTATTGTCTTCAGGAAAGAAAGGAGATGAAAGAGAGGTAAAACTAAAGCATGGAACTATCTCCCCTCTTTTTATTTGTTTGAGAAGACAGCAGATACTTTTTTTGTCACTTTTTTCTGCAATCAGACCCATACAATGACATAAATGCTTTGAAGAAAAAGAAACACATGTAATAACACCAATTAAACAGACAAAAGCCTAGAAAACATATCATGGCTAAACTCCTCTGTGTTACCTGGAATGGTGAGGGAGAAGTGACCTAAAAGCTTTTTTCTATCTTTAACCTTTAACCCCGTGTGACTCCACAACCACACAACTGAAGAGGAAGTCTCAGTTGAGCTCTAGCTAAGGGCTTGTACAAACTTGTCAGCACAGTGCCTGAGCACCCCTTTTGCCATTAGGAAACTACCAGAACAAGGCATTTTGCTCTCATTATACACAAGGCAGCCATGCTCACTTGCTGCCTGTTTCCTGAGAATGTCATATTAGGCCTCATTGTTCTCCATAATGTTGTATTAGGCCTCATCTGCACTGGGTGGAGCGAGGTATTGTGGAACAGAGGAAAACAAGATAGTACAGTGCTGCTGTAAAATCTGACATGCAAGGTGTAAAGACTCCATTTGCAAACAGTTCATGGAACAATCCAAATCATCTTCTGCTTAAGGGAGCAACAAAGCCTGGGACCTTATATAACTATCAACTGGAAAAATACAGACACATCAGATATACTCTCAGAATTTTAGCATCATGAGTAAATCAGGGAAATTTAAAAAAAGCCCAAACAAACACCACCACATCTGGAAGCTTTTTCTTACCTCTATGTCCTGTATAATTTTGGGGTAAAGTGCTCTGTAGAAAGAGTTGGGTGGTGCAGTCCCATCAGGAGGTTTATTTTTAAAAAGGTATTGTCCCCTGCAAGACAAAGAACACTCCCATTCAACACAAATAATATTTCAGCATTTTGGAGAAAGGTCCTCCTGGCTTTTCACAAATGGGTAACCACTGTTGAAAAGCATAGATGGATTCATATTCAAACAAATTTACTCAGTAAGATGGGGTGGTTCCCTGCTTGTTTGCCCTGCAACATTTCACTGTTGCATTTGACACTGAAATACTCATGAAAAATCTGTGCCTAGTCGCTCAGAAAAGAGAAATATATTATCTACTATGGATGGAGTCTATTCAACTCAATAGCAGGTTAGAATGGCTCATGCCTGCAGTACATATTCCCATATCAGAGGTCACCTTTAAAATAAAGAGTAGAAAGAAAATTGAAGAAGCCAAGGAACCCTCAAACTCACTATGCATTCAAGATTAGCTTTTATCTGCATCAGCAGGAACTGTATCAGTTTTGGTACATGGACATTTCACTGCTACTACTATATTTTGGTAAGCAACACTTCATCTCATGATGCCTCTCTCATTTCAACACCAATTTGGAATATTCATATCCCAAGCTAGATTTTTGCTCCAAAAAAAGATCTGTAAACGGCAATCACTACCTGCTGTGTAAAAAACTTTAATTCCTCATCCTGAAGTTAAGGCGGCACCAAACACGGTGTGGAAGCTAGTAAACCCCACCATGGGCGTACTAACTGCTGTTCTGCCTGGCAACATGCCTCACAAAACAGAGAGCGGCACAAATGCCTCTGAGTGTAATCCTGGCATCAGAGGCAGAGAGTTAACTCTGGGCCAGCTCTGCACTTCTCCCTCGCTCTGTTATGACATAATTAATTGTTCAATACTTCCTTGCACGTTTCTTTCTTGTCCTTTCCATACAGTATACCTTGAAACTCATTTGAGAGACTGTATTATGTACATTAGCTGCCCTGATGTACTTGAACTAGGGAAATCACAGCAATCAATCAAAATTTTTTGGTTATAAGGCGGTAGCAAACTATAGGACTGAACAAAGAAAATAACAAATGCTCAAGAAAAGAACTTCTGATAGTTCTTTAAATAGAGTACTTTAAGTATGACTGGGAAGAAAGGGGCTTCCCACTTTGGACTGGGTAATCATCTGAGTCTTCAAATACCAGCAGCCACCCTCATGGGGACAAACACATGTGAAGAAGGGACACATGGAAGCAGGCAAACCACTACTAGATAGTCGCCTACTTATTGTGATTCGGTCTGGAACTGCATACAAGAAAACGGAAATTACTGGCCCAGGGAGGCAAAAAATGCCTTGGAGATACACAGAATACCTAGGACACATCCTGGAAGCCTTGGGGTAGGTCTACGACAATCTGTGTACAAGCCTATGTGCCTGAAAACCTATCTATTGTTTCCAGCTTTACTAGCTGACCTAATACAAGGTCTTTTTGCTACCTATAAGTCCCGCCTCACTGCATACAGAGTTGGTTGTTTACAGTTCAGCTAAAGGATTGCTTGGAATTTCCATGGCATCCTAGTGGCTGTTGTGCTGTGGCTCTGGGATAAAAGGAACTATTGTTTGCAGGTTTTGATGACCGGCCAATTCAATCAAGTATTCAGATGTACATAATCATGCCCAGATTTGGGGCTTCTGTTTTATTTTTCTCTAAATCTGTGTAACTCTTACTGCTCCCTGACAAGCCATCAGTGAAGGCTACCACACTGTGGAACTGGGTGTTTCTGTTGTAAACCACAAGCTTCAAATGCTGAAATCACGCAGTCCATGTGCAAAGTGAGGAGCTGTAAGCAATTAACACCAGTCATCTGTCATTTTCCAGACACTCACCTCCTTGTGCCACGCATAGTGTTAGCATTGAACACAAACGACAAAGCTTGATATGGCTGAGAGGCAGTTATACTAGATAATTCTTGTCTGCCTCTCTTAACCATGCCTACAGTTGTACCTTCTAGAGTTAATCAGAGGACAATCAGAAAGACAGTGCAAAACTCCCTCCTGTGATGTTAAGGCAACCTCCAGGACAGTGTAAGAAGAAGAGGTGCAGTAACAGGGTGTGACTGTCCTTTGGGATGAGAAGCAGCATTTTGCAACTGTTTTCCAGAAAGGTCATATGTCTGTATGACTAGTAATTGGTGCTAATGTTATTTCTAAAATCTGGGGGGAGCAACTTCAGAACCATCAGTTACAATCTCTGACAAGATGTAGAGAACATGTAAATCTCCACAGAACAGGGAAAAGACAAATGTAGCTCCTGCATTTTAAATAAGGGAAGAAGGTCCACCAAGGAAATGGTGGACCACTCAACTCAACTTTGGTAGCTTAGCAGTTCTACAGCACACAGTCAATCTGATGAGCTCCTAGAAGACAACGAGGCGACTAACAACAGGCAACACCGCTCAATCCAGAATACACCATGTCAAACCGACCTAATTTCTTCTCACGTGCTATTCTCAAAAGACATATAATCTTGAAGAGCTAATGGGTGGACACACAAATGGCTGGAAAGCACAGTATACCGACGGTGCACTGTCAAACAAGCTTACAACTGGTGTGTTGCATGGAGTCTGTCCTAGATGTGTCATTACTAAGTATTTTCATTAATGACAAAGAATGGAAGATGGAGTGCATTTATTACCTGGCCAATGACACTAAATCTGGAAGAAGCTACAAGCACTTTGGAGGACAAGATTAAACTCATAATGCTCTCGACAAAATGGAGAAATACTAAACAATAAGTAGAATCTAATGCAATAAAGACAAGTGCCAAGTTCACCACCAAGTAACAACATAAGCATCGAAGATGAAGAATAATGGCTAAGTAGAACTTCCACAGAAAGGGTATTTAATTTTATAACAGTGTTATACCACTGTTAAAAAAAAAGGACATTCTACTGGAAAGTATAAAATGGAGTGTCCTCTATACATCATGCAAAGCAATGCTTCCCACACCACCAAATTCCGGTGATGCCTCAGCAGAAGCAAGACACTCAGCTGATTACACCATCCTCCAAGAGTAGAGTAATTGGGAAGGGTCTAAACAGAGAAAACTAAGAATGATTAGAAGACAAGACAACACAGGATTATGGCTGGTAAGTGCATCTAAAATGTAGGAAACATGACCATGTTCCAACATGGAAAAGATTATTGCAAGATGGAGGATGAGAAACTGTCCTGTGTGTTTGTGTAGACTAAATATAACATGCTGAACTGTAGCTAGGAAGACAGACTAGATTTTAGGAAAATCTTTCTAACACTGAAGTTAGTGGAACAGTCTAATTCCTTGCCCAGGCAAGGCTTGGGGAACCTCCATCAGTGAAGGTTTTTAAGAACAAGTTAGACAAACATCTGGGATGTTGTCTTAAGAGAAACCCATCTCTGCCTTTGGGAAATGGGAAGGATTAAAAAACATCTCAAGGTCCTCTTCAGACTTACTGTGACCTCAACAATACAGAGCAAAAATAGAGAGAACAAGGCACTAAAAGGAATGCAAAAGTTACCACTGCCACCCTTATTTTACATTCTTTATAAACATTACACTATTAGAAGCAGATCAAAATATTATTTCTTTTAAAGGATGTTTCATAATCCTGATTTACTTGCCCTTACTTCCTGAGACAAACAGTATAACAAAATTAACCATAAAAAAGGAATCTTTGTTTGCAACTCTGTATCTTTTTCTTTTTAATAGCAACCAAAATGCCTGAGCTGTCACTTTTATCTTGTTTATGAAATATTCATATCCAGCTTCCTTTCTGCCAACATCCTAGGGACACCCTTGGAAAAGAAAATTATGTATTAAAGGACGTACCCCTGAGAGGGAAAGTTCTAATGAAATGTTAACAGAGCAGCTTCAAACTTGAGTGAGACCCACACTGTAGTAAGGCTATTCCAGATTATTATTAACTAATCTATCTGCATTTCTAAAGTCCCCTATTCTCCGTGGTACCTACCCTCCGCTTCCAGTTTGAAAATTAAACAGATATCTAATAGTGAAAATCTGCTGAGGAAAACAAACAGACCTATCAGGAAACAACTAATTCATAGCACATGCTGCCCCACTGCCACCCCTAAAAAAGCTCTTCTGCTTTGAACTGCTGACTAGTTTAGTGTTCCCTGGGGCGTACACAGCTTCTTAATTTGAACCAAATGACAGCTGGGTGTAAAAGTCTCAGTCTGTATATCTCACTTGTCACAGTGGGATAGGAGCATGATCAGATGAGGAAGGTAAGGAAAAAGCCCCCACACTGCCTGCATAGCCAAACGATGCCCTAACTTCCCAACCCCCACATTTTGATTTAAGGAACTGTCAGGTTTGGAACCAACATGATGTTTTATGGTGCCAAATAACCCTCTTCCAGCTTGGCTTGAAACAGACAGTACCTACTGTCCTGAATGGGGGCAAAAGAGGTGAAAATGCAGTTTCCTCACCATCCTCTCCTCTCCGACAAGCCCCTCCACAGGGAGTCTGTCCTGACCATTCTCTCGATGAGCTTCTTCCACAGCATGCCATCTGACGTCACCCGGTACCACTCCTTGCACACCAGCTCAGCAGCACACAACGATTTGGCATCCAGGTATGACAGAATGTTCTCAGCAATGTGATCCAATCCCCGAGCTGGGGGAGGGAAAAAAAAAAATAATTATTTGCTAGGGAGACACTGAGTTTAAAACAACTCCCCTTGCTAGTACAAAGATACCCTCTCTTTCCATCTCCTCTTCTGCATGCAGAGCTGGACCAAATGCACAGAAGAGAATTTGCGGCTAAGTTCAGGAGTGAACAGCGTTCTCCAACTTCCTTTGGATATAACACAACAAGTCATTAAAAATAATAAAGAATCCAAGAAGTCATTCCAATCTATTTCAATGGGTTTTAGCACTAGGGGGATATTCTATGGATGGCATTTCCAACTCAGCAACGCAGCCCCCAAAATCTCTCTATATTAGGACCATTTCTCATCTCACTGCTACAGCTGTTCTCATGTTCCAACGGCTCAAAAGCTGTTTTTGCTAAAGCAGTAGCTTTTAAACGTAATGAAGAAAAAAATATATATTCCCAATGTGTGCCCTGAAGGGTAGTGGTACCTTTAGACGTGGGGGAGGGAAAGATATGCAGATGCACAGGGAAGTCGAGAGGGAAGGAGAGGCTGTGTAAGGAGAAAGTGAAGCCGCTTTGCTAGTTTCATTTATTTTAGTGGGTGGAGAAAAAATATGCACCACAATGGTCTAATTTACAAATATTTTCCAGTGTGAACAGCAGGACTTGCTCCATTTCAACATGGCTGGAGTGAAATGTAAAGCAATTGCTTGGTTAGCACCAACGTAACGCCTGTGTAGCTGGGGGCCAGGGAAGGTTATGCTATGTTTCTAAACTGGATGGATGTATTCAGTAAAAATATGTCCTTATCCACTCAGATTTAATCACCAGCAAGACTTCAGGAAAATAAGATGCCTTTTACATGAGATGTTGCATAAATAAAACTTCTCTTGGAGGCTGTTTTAACTCACAAGTGAGACACGCCATCAAGAGATTATCTCACTTCATAGGTCAAATTTCAGAGGCTTTGTGAAAGTTGTAGTTTAGACCCTATCATCCCTCAGGCATAATGTTCAGACCAACCAAAAAGGAAGCATGGCAGATTGGTATTGCATGCATCCTCCCTCTGGTTGACACTTGGGACCGAGTTAAATATGTCTTTTCTTGCTTTTAAAACAACAGCCTCAAAGACCAGGCCCTGCTTGTGACAGGGAAATAAAAAGCAGTAAGTGCATTTTTACAGTCACATGTCTGTACTTCTGCAACCCCAAACTGGGTGCAATCAGTTCATGGGACACAAAAGGCCCAACCCTTGTTTTCATTAACTGAAAGACCTCAAAGTTATCTCCCAGTGCAAGAAGATGAGAAAATTCTGCATGCCTCCTCTCGCTTCTCCTAAATTTATAATACACTTTGGGTGAGACATTCTGCCCAGCGTTTTATGCTTCCATTCATATGTAGAAAAAGCACGTGAATGATGCCATGCACAACCAGAGAGTGCAGAAAGAGGTCTGACATTTCTTATCTTTATAGATGCAAAATTAGATGTCAACCTGCAAAATAAAAGCATCAGCAGCCTTTATTATGTATTTAATCTAAAAAGATATATACAGTCACTACATAAAATTCTTTAAAAAAGAAAAAAAAAGGGTGTTTGTAAATTTAGATGGACTCTACAGCAATTCATGGAAAGAGAGATACAATGTTTTAGTGAACACGAAGTGGAATTTGCAGGAATTCTGCAATTTGATAGGGTAGACCTGGACATTGTGTCCCCCTGATATCCCACCCTGACACCTGAAGCCCTGAGCTATCTCCCCTGGGTGGAAATGTTTGCTTTCCTACTCTGCATTGCTTCCAATGAGCCCACAGATGTTTACAGACCCACAAGGACACTTGCAAATGCCTACTAGTGGCTTTATGTCAGCAGTGTCACAGCAAGAAATTCTTTTATAAGGGGAACGACTGTAGCTTTAGGAAGCAGGGCTACACTGCATAAACTGGGCATAGTAATCTTCACCCACAAGTCTGCCTCCGACCCACCTGCCCTTCCTGGATCGCCAGCAGTTGCACTTTAGATCTTGCTGCAGTGAGGTGGTGTAACTACTTCCATGAGCATAAGTTATGCTCTGTCATTGATCCTAGACCCTTTGCAGAGAAGGAATACTGATGTTTTGGCCTCTCCTTCTCACATTTATGATAAGTGGATGGGAAAAACTATTTTGGCCCGGCTGCAAACTCAATACTTTTTTTTTTTTATTAGGAGCAGCACAACTCACTGAGACATATATCTAACAAAGCATTGCTTCCTTAAAAAAAGAGAAATCTTGGCTCACAAAAGTTTTCGCTAAATCGATGTGAAACATGATTAGCCCTTCAGGCTTCCATACCAAGAAGAATGTTTCAGTTATTTCACACATGAAACCCTTACAAAAATGACTTTCCTCATAAAAAATGTTAAACAGCTTGGAAATGCTAACAGAGACCTTATTTTTCAGAAACAGAACAAAGTTTGTTAAGTACATAGTTAAGCTGTATTTTTCAAACAACCTTAATTCTATTCAATGTAGTGGGAAAATAACCTGAGCCAATTTTACTCCGCATTAGTTAAAATGTGCTCATGATCTGAAACTACCTTTAATTCTGGTCATTCTTTGGGACAGTGCTAGGAGGACAGAGATAAGATGCCTCATGATTTTGAAGTAGCTTTATTGTTTTATTCACTAGAGGGGGAGAGCAGGAGAGAGAATGAAGGTGCAAAAATGAAAGCAGAATACTGAACACTTGAGAATTTCAGAAAGCTAAAAAACACTTGAAGAGTTCAGGGTTTTTTTATTATGTTACTTAATTTAAAATTTTAGGTTCATCACCCTTTCCCCTTCCATTAGAAACCTGCCTATAGTCAGGACATCCTGCACAGACTGCAGAATCTATGCCAGTGTAATTCCTCGCTATTAATTTTCTCCCTTAGAACTACATTCACTAGGACATTACCACTTTGAAAATATGCAAATTGATGCACATACATAATTTAAGCACACAGTTCTCACAACTGTTCAAATACTCACATATTAGCTGCCTGATTCCTATCTGTTCTGCATTCTGAGATAGTAAAATCAGCTGCTTCCCAAGTCACTGTGAAAAGGCCACTAACAAATATGGTATGGCCAGGAAATTTTGAATGTCTCTCAATGTATTTATAACATTTGCCCAGCACTTTCAGAAAAAAGGCCTGTAGGATGAAATTAAGGAAGTGCAAATGAGATGTGTTCTTGCTTTAATAGAGTTTTGTGGAGAAAGACCTTGAAAAACTGTGTATGTAACTGTATGTATACTACCACTATAAAAGTGGGGAAACAAAGGCACTTTCAAAATACTTTCTATTTTTCTGAAACAAACAGCTCCACAAGTTATAATGCTGCTCTAAGTACATGAGATTATTACCACTGGACTACTAAAAACTAACATAAAGCAGGTTCTTAGCATAACTGAGATTTTTTTTTTTAATGCTACAACAGCCGTTTGATTACTGGGCACTATGAGCTTAAAAATCCAGTGAGTCTACGCATTTCACTTCATAGCAAAACTCCTGCAGTGCCTTTATGCTTTGTAAAATTCACAGTTAAACATGCTTTTTTTCCCATCTTTTAACCCTAGAACTTAAATTTCACATAGCAAAATCCCTTCTGAAGAATTAGCAAACAACTGGCTTGAACAAATTGTCAGAATTCAGCAGCTCTGTAAAGGTACTCACAGAACAAGCTTTTAGCAAGAAACTCCTCTCTCCAACTAGCGATTTAGAGCAGCACCTGTAGCACTTCTTCCTCAGGTCCATCTCAAACTAAGGATCTATGCCATGGGAATGTTGATTTATTAACTATCTATCTATCTGTCTATCTATCTACAGATGTGCCATCTAACGGTCTGAAAAAAAGCCCAAAGAGCCAGGAATTTCTATCTGATTCTGAAACTGAATTGCTGTATATATTTTATCTCCCACTGCTGCAGTTTTCCTATCTATAAGACAGGGCCAATACAAAACTGGACGTATACTACTTTATGTGCGCATTCTGCGAGATATACCCAATCCCACATCTGAGAACAGCTGGGATGATATCCTCAATGGAAAGCACGACAGAAGTGCAAAAAATAGAACATTTCAATCCTTTGATCTTATGTCCTCCATTCTCTGTATCAGCAATAAATATGTAATCAAAGTGATGGCTACAAGAATGTATTTTACTGGGAAAGAGAGACAAAAAATCTAAATATGAAAAGGCAAAACCTTAGCTGAGCAACCAGAAGAGTAGTAGTTTCATTTTAAATGAAATGCATTGTTGTGGACACATTGTTGAGAGTACTGCTACCTGCCCTGTGGCTTGCAATGACTATCCTTACGATACATATACGAGCTATCATTCGCTCCTAGCCAAACCATGGTGGTATTAGATCATGCCTTCAGAGATGGCAGGAATACAAAATAAAATATTACTGCATTTCACACCAGTATAGAGTTTTTATTCAAAAGCTATCATCAGTTTTGCAAACTGACCCCAAAAGAGACCTCTCCAGCAGAGTAGGCCAGAGTGGAACAGTTTTCTAAAAGACCAGGCAGAGGAACAAGCTCCCTCTGCCTGCAGAAATACCTGGCAGTGCAGTGATGAAATCCCGCTGTAACATGGGTTTGAGGTATGAGTTTATATGTCCATGCTGGTAGTGACACATCTGGGAGATGAGGTGCTCCACAAACTCCACCTGGTCAGACTCGGACCACTGTTCAAAATACTTAACACAGAGTTCCTTCTCCTTCTCATAGCTTGCAGATAGTTTTCTTTGCTTGGGCACGATCATGCTGGAAGTGCCATTGGCAAGTTTTGTCTGGAAACAGGAAGGAGAGAAATAAACCAAATCACACACACAAAAAGAAGCTCAAGTGGTTTTATAATTTTTTTAGTGGGAAGAAAATAGAAAGGAAAAAGCACTGTGATACACAAAGTTAGCTGAGCCCATGTAGCCCGTTTGGTGCTGTCAGTCGGAGCATGGCCACTGCGAGCTGTAACCCCTGCTGGACAACGCACCAGCTCACACCCGAGCTGCACACAAAGGCCTCTGGTCAGACTGGAAACCTTGAGTGGCAATTTAATATAAACAATTTTATTTACATAGTGCAGACAGTAAAATGCATTCGTATACCTAATCTACAGTTACCAGTTACTTCAATGCACCAACAGAAAACTGCATTTGTATTCTGTTGTTTTTGTTTCTAAAGAATGGACTGCTGCTAAAATTCACAGAGCATGCATGAAATGGATGAGAAAAAAATTGATGGTACTTCTTTTGAGTATAAAATTATACCTTGAGAGCAAAGCCAGCTAAAACACACCCTGATATTTGGTACATAACTTCTTTCACAGAATAAAGGATTTTCAACTTTCTGAGCACTGTTAATGTCTTGTCAAAAGGACTCAGCTCAAAGAAGAGTTTCAAGGACAAAACAAAACACTGACATTTCAATTTACTATTTGATAGCAAGATATAATTTCTGCTTTCTAAACTATTTGACTGGAAGAAAAGTGTACATTTTGCATTGCAAGGGTATCTTTTGTCCAAGTAAGATTAACTGTTGCTGGGAAATTATTTTTTCCCATATTGGTCAAATAGTTTGTATTAAATACTGAATCTGTGTGATTTTCTCTCTTTCATTGCAATGGTTTAACACCAGACAGCATTATAATCACAGATAATATTATTACATTGCTTTTAGTTACAAGATACATTTAACAAGATACAAGATACAATTTGCTATTAATTATCAAATAATTAAAAAGAAATTACACATATCAGAATATATACAACACTGATGTAGGGACGCCATATTTCTGTTCTGTGATGGAAATTCCAGGTATCAACCTCATTAGGAGACTTTAAGGGGAAAAAAATTAGTACCTAAGTATCTCTGAAAAGATATCTAATGATCTAAAAGAAATGCATGGATTAACTGGTTTTACAGGAAAAGAAAAAAAAAACAACAAAAAAGCTTTTTTCCAGCAAGTACCAAAACAGTGGGTTATTTAGAGACCACAAAATCTAGTTATTAAAATTGAGTTTGGAATGCAGGAATTTCTCATTTCTGACGTGTAAATAATTCTTGTACTTCAATATCCCCCCAACCCCGATAGCAATCCTGACTTTTGAACACCAAAAACCTCACAATTTGAAAATCTACTCAGCTGATCGCCATGTACATTTCATTCTCTACAGAAAATCCACCTAAATACTCTTTTCAGCATTTCCAGCAGAGCTGGACACACTTTCCTCTGGTAGAAAAAGACAGTAATTACCTGTTATTTTTTAACAACCAATTTCTTCTATTGCTGAATTATAGTTTGACTTAAGTTTCTTTGAGAACACAGAATACGGAGCTCACATCATCAGTGCTCAATTCTGCAGCTCAATGTTTTTAACTTTACTTTTACCCCTGCTCCTCCCTGTGCATTTCTGTGTGTGTTCAGTAAGATCATGCAAGACAAGGGCTATGACTGAGCTACACCTTCATTTAGTCATCAGATGAACAGCACCGACCGCAAGCGAGAGACAGAGCCAGCAGCGGATAGCTGCTCTTGGGCCAACTTTTTGTTTAGAGAAATCTCTAAAGGGGCTGTGGACATCAAGTCCTAGGTGTGAAAGGCTGGATTTTTCCTAGCAAAGTCCACAATAGGCAACAGCCTGGAAAAAATGATTACCAAGGGACTGCACTCAGCTTCAGTCTTAAGGGATTCTCATAATTTTTGCTGCAGTTAAAATGCCCGCAAAACAGACACCCCTGTAAGAATGCTGGATTAAGACTGTAGAGAGATGTATTCTACAAGTGTGTGATCTCTTTTCATTTCTCCTTTTCGCTGTCCATCTCTATTGGGTCTGGCTGAGCTGGTTTTCCCTATAGCAGCCCTCATGGTGCAGGGTTTTGTGCTGGGAGCTAGAAGGGTGTTGTGACTACTGCTGGCCAGGGCTCACACAGCACCAAAGCTCTTCCCAACATTCCCCCCCAAGTGGGATGGTCTGGGCAAGGTCTTGGGAGGGGTCACAACCAGGACAGCTGACCCAAACTGACCAAAGGGATATTCCATACCATATGACATCTGCTTAACCATAAAGCTAGGAAAAAGAAGGAGTAGGGGGGGCCCATTCCATGGTCCTCTGGAGCAACCACTACATGCTTTGGAGCCCTGCTTCCCCGGGAGGGGCCAGACGCCACCTACTGATGGGAAGTAGAGAATAAATCTTTGTTTTCTTTTGCTTCCGCATCCAGATTTGCTTAGCTTTGCTTCCGTTATCATTAAACTGCTTTTGTTTTACCCACAAGGTTTATTTTTTCATCTTATTTTCCTTCCCCTTTTTGCTCTGCTGGAGGCGGGGGGATAGAGTGGCTTGGTGGTCACCTGGTGCTCAGCCAAGGTTAACACACCACAGTGTCTCACAACAGGCTGCCTCTACAAAGCATTTTTTAAAAACCTATACCTCTGCCTTACAGTTTTAGAGACTGTGAAGTCTGACTAATACACTGAGCTGGAGTGAAGTACACAGGTGATGTGCGAAGACCACGAACAGGGCACCTCCTTTGACAGGGTGGCACCACATTCTGGCCTTTCCTTGCCTCCTGAGCACCCTTCTCCCAGTGGCCTTCAGCTCCCCAGTTACCTCTAAAACATCAGTTTAGGGTATCAAACAGAAGTCGCAACATCTGCAAAAACAAGTAATGGCTTATGTGTGTACAAACAGATGGCTTAGATGGGACGAAACAACCCATTTTGCCTGGATCCCAAGTGAATACAGGCCTCTTGGGTGGGAATATCGAGTAAATTAAAGAGTCCATTGACCAACAACTGCACCAGCTCTGGAAGCCAAACCCCAGGTTTATATATTGGATCTGCTGAGAAAAGCCATATACATGTTACAGTGTTTATGTTCAAAACTCATATGGGAAGGCTACATTTTTTAGGTTCATGTGTATACTTTGGTCCCATTCTGACAATGTCAACTTGAGACCTCGTTGCACCCTTGCCTACTCTGGTTTCCCATCAAAAGGAGTAAGGACAAGCCCAGAGTGTGCCCAGCAGATCCTGTGGTCTATGCAGGCAGGGGACCAGGAGGACAGGGCAAGTCACAAACATACCAGTTCTGCAGAGTAGAGATAAGATGAATTCACAGGGCTCCCAAATCACTCAGTTGCAATACGTGCTCACGTGCTTCGCCTAGACTGTCTGTAGCTACAGTTTTGAACAAAATTCCAGATTTTCAATTTCAGGATTCTTAAAAATCCACTGAGGGTTCACTGAAAAAGGCACGTTATTAAAAAAAAGCCAACAACGAAATAACATCAAGCATCTGTATCATTAAAGTTCTGGCAGGGGGAGGGCAGTTACTACCAGTAAGAGAATCAATCTGGCTTCCTGAGCAAGCCTGATGACTCAACCATTCTAATCAGCTGCCTCAAGTTCATGACAAACCACCTCAGAACAATATCAGCAACTATTTCCTGGAGTGCACAATTGCCTACAGCCTCTTCCCTCTCCTGGGAGAATAACCAGGCCTCACCTGGGAAAGAATGAACTGTCCCACATGCCAATCAAACTGCCAGGGTAAATATCCACCCAAATGCACTGTATATGGTCATGCTTTTTAAAAGCATCACTTCCAACAGTGGCAAAGAAGAACAGTCCGTCACCTGGGAGGAAGCTAACAGAGCAAACTACTAACTTGGAACAGATAACGCTTTTCTGACTCCCTTTTCACAAAGCCCAGTAAGTGAGGGCTGAGAGGTGCCCCAGCTGGCTACAGCTCATCTGCAGGACCAGCAGACGTGTCCTCCTACAACAGTGTGCCTGGCTAGTAAGCTGTGCCAGCAAACCCAGGGGACTGAGTGCCTCAGGTTGGTACTAGCTCAGGGATCTACGTACTATGCTTCATTGCAGCCCATAATTACAAGACCATTTCTCCAAATGGCTACACTTAACACAAAGCACATTTGTATGCCCAATGAAGTAGAAGAGGACTAATATATGAAAGGACTTTAATCTAAATAATGGCTTGCAACTACAGGAAGGTACAATATTTCAACACAGATAAATAAAGCCTGGATAAATCTACTGCTCTGCATATAAAACAAAACACCCATGGTATATCACAGCTGTAACCCATATATGACAACCAAGGTTACTTCTGCTTTGGTTCAGTACAGGGGACCAAGGAGCCTCCTAAAACACAGAAAAAATAAACAACTATAGGTCTCTAATTCTAGTATAGGTATGGTGTTTCCCCACCTATATGAGTGGTCACAACTTTTATATATTTTAAAAAAAAACAAAACCCCACCATGTCCTCTAATCATTGCAGAGGACTTTGTTAAGGCACTTTCCACAGAGTGGATGAATTTAGATTATATGTTTCTTAAGGTAAGAAGACATCCCTTAAAGTCAGAGAAAAAGAGAAGCTGTCTCCTAGAATATCAAGAACAGTTAAATGATCCCAGAAAGGTTTGGGACCTTCAGAATCTGCTTCATGCTGGAGCTTTGAAAAGACTGAGAGCTTAGACCATCACTGCAAATATCTGAGAATTTCTCTCCAGTCAACAGGAAGGGACTTTGTTCTGATGTTCCAGTACTGACAGGTCATACTGGGCTTCTCCCCTCCTTCCCACACTCCCTGGGACTACAGGCTCTTGACACTGAGAGATCTCTTCTACTGCTTATCTGCAACCACAGAATTTCACCTCCAACTGCTTGCAACTCCAGTCATGGTTAAGTCACTAATCTAGACAGAGCCACCTTAACTGGAATTTTGGATGGGTCTTAGTGAAGGGGAGGAAAAAAAGAGGACATAATGTTTAATTATAAGAAATGATTGAAATAGGCACAGACATACCCCGGGTGCCTCTGCACTGCAGCAAGCGCTAAACTTGTTATCGTTAATGGTTTAAATTTCACTGTGCTAATCATTTCAGGACACAAGCCTTTCTTGATAATCTAATGAATTATTCCAACATCCTTCAGCAAAAAAAATCCTCCATGACAGCACTAATTACAAGACGTTTTCCCAGTGCTTATGTAAAATATGACAGAGCAGCAGCTTAGGGAATTGCAGAAAACTGCTTCTAATTTCCACTGAGAAACTGACAAACACCTCTCTTTCATCTCTCCCAGCTCTCAAGTAAGATTTAACTTTCTCATTTAGTTAATTACCGAGTGAGGATCATCATTTTCCCGGATCGGAGCGGCACAGAGCCTTTATCGTGTTAACTTGTGAACTTGATCGATGGCTGCTGCTAAAACTTAATAACTTCACCCCCTGGCAAATTGTAAGATAAATATAATAGGAGAAACTCTGACAGTAAAAACCTGCCAGAAATGAGCGCTGTGTTTATGTTTCTTTGCAGGCAGCAAAAAAACAACCGACAGCTTATTACTGGGTGCGTGTTACTTATATTTAAAAGACTCCAGGCAGTTAACTTTCCACGTACTGTTCAAACTTTATTCACAAGATAAAAGACACTGGGGAAAAAAAAACAAGCAATGGGATGACAAAGAAAGGAACCATGGAGGTGTATGTCCAGAGTTGGGGGTAGGAAGGAAGACAGGAACTTCACAATAAAAGCAAAGCCACACTTGTCTCTATATCGTATCCTGAATAGTCTTTGAGATTAACCACATTAAAAATACCCACAACAGTGAACCCAGACATGAAACTAGTTTCAGCAGTGGCACAAAGCTCAGGAATTTTGGAGCACATTAGAAGCTGTGTGAAGGGAAATGCAGAGGGATTAAAAAGTACCCATGTGGCAGCAAGAAGATTCAGTTTGATACCTGTAAACCAGCTCTTAGCCAGAGAACCTCAGCACGTCTGGCTTTTCCAAAGCTACTTGTGTGGCCACGAAACTGCTTGCTACTGCCCATGGTGAAGTGCCACTCAATACTGCTCCAATAGCAACGCTACGAAAACAGTGAAACACAGCTGAAAGTGTATGCCAGGCCTACTTGCTAAAGGGCAGAGCTAGTTACTTGAGATTCCTGTTGAAAGAGTGTTGTTTGCACAGCCTAAAGGCAATAACAGCATAATTAAGAGGATACCAGTTCTATGTCTATGGCTGGCTTCTTCTTTTTTCGGCTTGTAATTACCAAATGCTGCAGAACTGATTCCCAGCCTGCCAAGGTTAAGCAAAGAGGGAATAAGTCCTTTGCAGCTCCTTACTGGCAGTTTCCTATTAAAGAGCTCCTTTGCTTTGAGAATTCAGGGGAGGTGAGGCTCTTCTCGCCATGAAGAGCAGGATCTCGTGAGCCATAGCACCTGAAAGACATGAGTAGGGCAGCTGGCTCCTCATTTTTCTCCTCTGCAGGATGAATCTGCTTTTCCAGTGTTTGACTTGACAGCAAGGCTACAATGCTAGGTCATTAAACAACTCACTCCATTTACTTTTATTTTAAAAGCTCAGTTTAGAATCTACCCATTTCTGTCCGCCTCCCTCTCACATAACAGTCTCTGTGAGGTTAACCATGGGTTTAGTACATATATGGACTTACTCGCTCAGTACTGAATTAGTTTCCACGCTGCAAAGCTCACTGAAACATTCTGAAAAACGAACATAACCCAGAAGTAGATGATCATCAATCACATCTGAGAGTCAAAAAGAAAGCACCATGAAAGAAACCACAGCATCTTTACTATTTATTTTCAAGAGAAAATTCAAAAGACAGGCTAACACTGAAATTAACAGTTCCCTGGATACCCACGCAAGCAGCAATTTTGCCTGTCTGGGGCTTTTAGTTGCTTGTCCACATCTGGTTTCTAATCACACTGCAGAAAACTTTGATAAGAAAGGATACATCTAGATGAAAGATCACTGGAATTATGCTGGACACAGCAGCCCAACCTACTGCAATTTCTGAAATCCTGGGGGGCCAATAGTATTCAGAGGTACCTTCTAAGTACCTATGCTATGGTGTCAGTCTAGAAGGTGCTTTACCTCAGATACAGAAGAAAGGAAGAGGGCTGTTTTGGTTTCGGGCCAGAAAAAGCTGCAGACACCAGAGAAGTAAGATGTGAAGTCTCTCCAGGGACTGGGGAGGCAGGACTGCGCCATGGGCACTTGCACACCGGCTACACAAAGAGCAGCAATAACACCTTGCTGGAGAAGCTGCTCCCCTCCCACACTGCTACACAGCAAACAGCAACAGGGAGAGAAGATTAAAAACCTATTCTTTTAAGCGAATAGTTAATGTTTCAGACAGACTAATAAAGTTTAATTGTCTGGAATCTCGTAGCTCTTACTGTAAACTTTTCTTTGATATAGGTCTCCCACCTAGATTTTAAGCGTTGGCAAAACCCTCCAAAATAAAATTTCTCCGATGCCAGCAACGGATGTGAATTGGGAGTTCCTCTCCTCCTCCTCCCTTATCTCCAAGTTGTCTTTGCAAATAACAAGCACTGATGAGAAATCTGCTTGCATCAGCACAGCGGTGGCATATGTTACTTTCCCAAACTATGATCCCTGACCAAATGCATATCTAGACATACTGGGGGGGGGGNTAAATTTCAAAGCAGATTGTCCAGTAACAAGAAATCACTTCCAGTGGAAGTCACCAAAGGAAATGCCTTCTTCCTCAGCATGCCTACCAGAACCAGAGTTGAACCGCTGGGACCATTACATGCTATTACTGTTAATGGAGGGAGGGAATATGCACATTATCACTTGGAGAACCAGTCTACTAAAGTCATCGGGTAACGGCCAGTAGCAGCAAAGGGATCATTTATGGCAGAGAAAGGCATATGCTATGCTCTAAGCAGCAGTTACATAGTTTTCTGGAACAGTTGCTTCTGTTTTTAAAACTCCCAAGTATGATCTACTGCCTGAGTGAAGTGACTCTTTATAGGTGTTATTGTTGACTTCCTTTTTGCTCCAAGCACTCTCTTAACTCGGAGAGAAAAGCAGTCCAGGTAGGTGGACTCGAGTGATTCAAAACATGGCTGAACAGTGAAGATTATATCATCAGGAACAATACACAAGTAGAGGGGGAGAATGACCCAAAAGACTTGTTATCTGCTCTCAGTAACACCACTGAGATTTTCAAAATACCGGGGTTCTGTCTATGTAAAGCTTTTATCACCAAGAAAAACAAGCCTTCCAAGATTTTTTTTGCCCAGTATTATTTTCCATTAGTTTCCTCCTTAGAGATGCATTTTCCTACAGAAAATGCAAGGAGGGCACAAGTGCACCAAACTACCTGGCCAAGGCAAAGTGAGTGAATTAGAACTGAAAGTCACGAATATCCATGCCAGATGTCATATACAGTTTCCCAGCTACAGGAGTACTACATATTTCCAGGCGTACTGGTGAGATGCAACAAACGAAAATGCAGCAGCATTCCGAAGAATCACAAGATTCATGTACGTGCTTTGCTTCCACTGCAAACGTACTCCTTAGATGTGCTGCCAGAGTTGGCTACATGCGCACTTCCTAACCTATTTCAGTCAAAATAAGCTTGTTAGTAAAGACATGCTATTTAAACTGTCTAAGCTAAAACACCTCATCTTAACTGAAAGCAGGTTTGCAGTTTTGCTGACAGATCCTGGAGGGCAGCAACCTGCAGAAGCCAGACAAAGGCTGAGTGGTATTCTTTTCCACCAGCGCAGCTAGACCTAGAAGAGGACATCTCATCTACTCACACTGGCTGATACCGATAATACTGCAACCACAGAGGCAGCTGTAAGTGGAAAAGTCCATTAAATACTCTTGCAGTGTCAAGTCAAAGCTGGTCAGTGCGCTGTAGCCAAAATCTTGCCCTGTAGCCTCCCATAACCCCTGCAAGATCATCCCATAACTCTCAGTCACTCCTGAACATTGTCTTCTGGAGATTAACTGTTCTGCTAAATTTGCAGTCAAATGTTACCCTGCTGGCACACTGGGGTGATTCCCATGGATGATCACTAAGGTTTGCTAGAGCTGGGTGTGTTTCGCCTGGAGACAACCAGGGGCTATCTACTGGTCTTCCACTACCTAAAGGAAGGTTTACAGAGGAAAGTGTGACAGTCTTTTCAGAAGTGCGCAACAACAAGAAGAGAGGACACATGCACAAGCTGTAGAAAGCAAAATTCTGGACATTAAGAGTGAGATTTTTAACATATGAGTGGACAAGTTCCCAAGGAAAATGATCTGGTTGTGAAGGTCTCTGAATAGGCAGTTGGACTGCAGACCTGTAGAGGGCCATCCTAACTTACAAGTTTTCAATGACTTCATATCTTCAGATTGTGTTGGCCCACTCTTTCATTGGTACCAGGCAAGAGATTCATGACCCATCCCTGGAGTCATTCAAGGTCAGGCTAGATGGGGCTCTGAGCAACCTGACCTAGGTAGAGATGTCCCTACTTCTGTAGGGAAGTTGGACCAGATGACCTCTAGAGGTCCCTTCCAGCCTAAAACATTCTATGATTCTATGACTTGAGGAACAGACTTCAAAAGAGCAAGCTAAGGACATTCTCTAATGAATTCTGAATCTTCAGAAATTGCATTAGGTTGGGCTGAACGCTGCTGATATGTGAAAGTACATGACAGAAGGAAAGCAAGAAATAGTACCCTCTGCAACAACAAGTGACCAGCTCTGTCTGTAACAGCACTTCAGGAAGGCATATTTAGTTTCACAGTTGAGCAGACTTTGTCCCTATCAGCTGATACTCAAATTGCACAGCTCAGAAGCCCAAGTCACGGAACATAGCATTAGGGATTCCTCCTCGGCTCAGTACTTAGCTGCCAATAATCTATCAGAAAAAAACCTCAAACTAAAGGAGGGAGGGAGCCTTCCAGTGTTCTACTCTCTACAGCAGACTCAGCCAAAGTGGAAATGTTTGAATACAACATATAAACAATATAAAAACCCCAGTAAATTGTGGCAGAATGTGATTGCTAGCCTCACCTGGTCCTTCAATACACTCTATTTTCCACATAATGTTCTTTCACTCAGAGGCATGATTCTACTATTCCTTTTAATGAGATTAATAAACAGTGAAAATAGTATCAATGTACTCCATTTCCCTTTCTACAAATACAGGCTAAGTTTTCTTTTCTTCTTTGCATTCCACTCCTGAGAGTTACTTTGCTGTCATATCAAGAAGCTAATCAGTGTGGAGCATATTATGAGAGAAATTTCTTCTATCCTCAGGCACTGATGCATCCCATTGTAAATTTATCTAATAATCACCAACCCTTTCTTTAACTTCTACTATAATAATTGGCTAAACATCTAAGACCCAATTATGTGCTGAGTAAAGTATCTTTTCCTTCCAACAGTTTAAAATATCTTTTAAATATCATCAGGTCTTCTACTGTGAGAATTGTCCTCCTTTGCGAAAGGAAGGGAATATTAGACTTTGCCATTGCATGGTAGTTGTTAAACACCTTTGTGACACCTCTCACTTGTTTCCTGTATTTTCAGGCAGCTCTATAGCCTGTGTTAAGTATAGTATTAGTATACTTGAAAACACACTATTTGCATCTTCTCATCTAGGAAGAGCAACTTGGGATCATGCCTAGAAAAACATATACAACCTTCCAATACAAAATAAAATTAAACATCAAGAGAATTCAACATTTCCTACCACTGATCAAACTATCAGAGGCACCATTCGTAGCCTGTTCCTTTCATCGAGGGGTTAGAGCTCCCTCTAGCACTCTCAAAACAGAAAAGCCATTGATGCTAAGCTGTGACTATCTGGTCTCATGCAAAGCAGTCTTGGGTAGGGTTGTCTGTAATTTTTGTTTGATTTACTTTTTGCTGTCACATGAATAATTAAGAATACATCCACTAGTTTATCTGAAATTCAGGAGAAACAAGTGTCAGGAGAAATTCCCTCAATAACTGCTTAAATATACTTATATTGCTATAATTAACTGATCTCTATTTTAAAATGTAATTTAGGACCAGCTGAAGGATTATCATGTCAGCTGTGTGTACAATGTGAAATGTAGCAAGAAATTAAATGAAAAAGTTGCTGAAAATTTTCCATTTTCATGGCACAAAAAAGTCTTGCTACCCTCCCTTGCAGCTGACAAACATCCGGATGCAGCTGACAGGTCCCCTGCAGTTGTGAATTACGTGTTTCTATTTCAGCATTAAATATTGAGTAATGCTGCTTAAGTAAAGCTCAAAAGGTGCAACTGCTGAGTTCCGCACAATGCTGAAGACAGAGAAACATCTCATGACAGAAAGCTTGACAGCCCTTTTCAATCATAGGTTATTACTTATTAATTCTTGATAAACTGAAAGCTGGCAGTAAGTACAATGTAGAAATCAGAAAGGAAAATGGGAGCCAAGCCTTTTGAGTTTTACTCCTAACTCTCCCACTGCCTTCTCGAGATGCCACAGGCAAGTCACTCCATTTCACAAGTCAACCAGTTAAATAGATGTATCCCTAACACTTCACACAGAGACAAAGCACAGTGTAATGCTGGGAATGTCTTCAGAGGCCTCTGCACCACAGGTGCTCGGTGAGGGCAATGCCACCAGATGACACCACACTCTACACAAGTGAAGACTTGACCTCAAGTACCAGCAAACAAATCTGTCACTTAAGAACTAAACAGACTCATTAGAAAAGATACGGTCTTGACTTCACCAGTAGAAAAAAATGCAGCTGTACACATTGTTTCAGCAGCATTCCAAAGCAGAACCAGAAGGCAAGTGAATGAAGAAAAAATTTCACCTCGAGTTTTCTGAAACTGAGACATCACTCCTAAAATCAATACAAACTTGGAAACAACTAACACACCCCTGAAGGTAAGTGTTCTAGGGAGGCTGCACTTTACGCAAGTTCCTTTACTCATCACAGAAATTTCAACATGTAACCACCAGGGGACTTCTGAACATTGCTTGGAAGTCTGCAATTTTAATATTAGTATGTGGCAAAGATGAAGAAATACAATAGGATATGTTAGACTATCCACAGCTACGTTTTCAAATCTCTGACAAGTCCAGTAAGAAAGACTAGAAGTAACTAGACCCGGGTAGATGACACAAGCACCTGACAAAAACTTCCCAGCATCGTCCACCGGTGTCCCTCAGTCCCGGCCGACAGCTGTCCTTGCCATTCTGGGCCCGAACTCTGTACGCAGTCCTGCTGCTGCACCCAAATCCTGACACACAGACCCTCCCTCCTGCAGTACAGATGGCAACCAAGGCCATTCCTTTTATCCCCTTAAGAGGACTTGGAGAAAAGCGCTGGCAACAACTTCCCTCTGCCCACACCTCTCGCATGTGGCAGCAGAGGATTACAGTCCGGTATCTGACCTGTGCAGCAGGAGTGAAAGGACATCTCAAGTGAAAGCAAGACCTCCGCAGTTGCAGATCTGTTAGTGATGCTGGCAACAATCTGGTGCATGCCTCTTTGGGCTGACACCGCAGTCCACCTGTTCTCCCCAACGCCTCCACATAGCTGTGGCTTGGATCCAAGCCAGACACAGGTAAGTGAGAGGCTGTGTTGACCAAACTGCAGAAGACATGGCATCAGCAGCACTTCCCCACACACGCATGCCCAAGTACTGAAACTCTGGAGATTTCAGATCACTTCTGTATATTAGAAGCAATATATCTCCCATCTTCAATAAGACACAGTTTGCAGCTGTTGTTTTTGTGCCATTGTTACTTCCAGACTGCGTAACTTAATGAGGTCCTTGGTGCTATCTTAGGAGATAGAGGCAGTAGCTAGTGCCAAATGTAGCCCTTCTCATGCAAACACATTACGTACTCCAAGTGTTGGCTTCATTTCTGGGGGCAGTGGGACACTCTGAATTGTAAGATAGATGTTCCGTGTATGTAAAATTTGGAAAAAGCAGGTCCCTAGCAGTGGGGGTTAACTGGGACTAATGAATTCAATATTGACCTTGCTCTGAGCAGAAGGTTGGACCTCCTGAGGGCTCTTCCAACCATTTCATTTATCATTTTATTCTTTTTAAAAGATGCTGTATAGAGAATTGTTTTTTAAAGGCTTTCCAACCCTGGGTTTCACAAGCCTTTGCTATTCTAGTATGCATTCTTTGTAGTAACCAAATACCGGGTTCTTAAAGAGTACTGCAGATACGCCTGCTCCTTGGCTTTGCACATTGAGAGCATGTAGTATTCAAGAGGCCTTTTTGGACATCCAGTCTTGACTTTCAATTCCATCCCTCCAACCATTAAAAAAATTTTAATAACTGTTGATTTTGTTATGATGCATGTGTTCTCTGAGAACTGTAGCTGATTCTCTCCACAAATTATTACATTCCAAACTTCTTTTCACTTATGACCTGAACCAGTTTCAAGACTCAGGTCTCAAACAATGACTATGATGCCTAATCATCTTCAATCATCTAAATGAAACTGCAAAATACTCCCATTGCAACCCACCTCAGAACTGTCCAGGATTACAAATTATGATCCAGAACAAGGCTGACAGATCTAAATTAACATGGCAGAACAATCTGATTCAACTCTGTAGTTCACACAATTTTGTAAAATCCAGTGACTTGAAAGAAAACACATGCACATAATTGGCATTAATTAAGCAACATTTTTATTACCTACAATCCAAGACTTATAAGGAAGGTTTATTTGTCAGAAAAAGGACTTTATTTGCTGAGAAATTACAAGTCTTATTTAATTAACAATCTAATTTTTTTTGTAGTATAGCTGTTAAGTATTTTTCACTTTTATTTTCCTCTAAATGAATGTTAGTCTAAGCAGAAAAGCTATTGTTCAAATTGATAGAAGTGAGGTTAGAAAAAAACAACACTGAAATACTTTAATCATCATGTACTTTAACTAAATTCTCAGTTTGTGGTCACAGCTACAAGGGTTTCATTTTGTGTTGAGAAGCATCAGGAGGATCTCAGACTTTGTGGATAATAGAAACAGTTAAATCTGAACCTGTGCACACAATTAGGACGGACCTATCACGTTTCACAAATTTGGGGCACCGTGAAGGCAAGTTTGCCTGTTGGACACAGGACCCAAACAGCCTGGCTACATACAGCCAAAAATATTTTTTTGTAAATTACAGATTGTGTTCAATACACATGAAGGAAAATATGAAACCATTTCTTTTACTCACAACACAAGTTATTTCCCATTCTAGGTTCCTTCCGAGAAAACTCTGAATTTTAAAATCTGCCAATTAGCGGCAGTGACTACTGGTGAGACCTAATCCCACCAAGCAGTAGCATTCTCTGAGCACTGCAAAGGGCAGAACAACATTCTAAGAGAACGAAGGGACTGGGATACCTGACCATAACAAGGAGGAGCACGCGGTCATTTGCCCAAGCTTCCTTTTCCTTTCAGAAGAAATGCAGGTTGTGTCATTGTCTTAATTTGACAGTTAAACCATAAACTTCATATCTGCCAGAAGAATTAGATCTTTACATGTTTGTAAGACTGTTAATAGCTGCAATACAGTTTAGGGCAATGACTTGACAATTTCCATGTAAGAGAGAGCGATCAGAAAAGTAAACATAAAGAAATTCCTCCTAGAAAACAAACTCCTCAGCCACAAATGCTCAAATGTCTTCACTGTTTCTCTTCCCTCATTTCTTAAATTAATCCACTCCTCAAGCATCATTGAATTTATCCTAATAAAACAAAGAGTTTATGACTGATTTCTAAAAATATATGGGGATAAACACCAAAAAGGGAAGAGGAACTATTAAAATGAAAGAAAGAAACAAGCTGAAGGACCAGTGGTACTATCTCTCCATGAACAAGCTAGCTTGGAAACAGAGAGGACTTCCAGTCGGTAGAAGAACTGGGCACTGGAATCATTTTCTGATGGAAACAGAATGGAAAAAAGACCTCAGACCAACCTTTAACTGGTTGTAAGATGAAACTTAGTAGATTCACTAAAGGGACAAAGTATCATCTGCAAGACAATAGGCTGGAATCAGTTATCTGCAAGGTCCCAGAAGGCAGAATGACACAAACCAGGCAATGTCGTGTTCTGCAAGAGGGCATTGATCACCTTATAGCTCAGTGTATACCTGACAGGGCACAGATGCAAACTGGCTTTCAATGAGTAAATAACATTGGTGGGGCTGTGGATTCCACTGTTAAATATACAAAGGTAGGGCTTCATCCCTCTATCACGGTTGATGGGCAACTGCTTTGCTCAGAAAAAGAGCTGTCAATTTTCAGTCACGCATGTGCCCAATGAGCTTGAGCATATGTGAGATCTATGAGAAGTACAACCTACACTTTCCCATTAGGTGCTGAACTGCTGAGCTGCACATGACACACAGGTACACTATTTATTCTGGTATGGTTTTATCCATTTCTCTCAGTGCCAGGACATCCACAGATAACTCCAGACTGCCCTGAGGCTGTAGTTACTGTGCCTGTAGTTGGTTCAACCGGATATCCCTCATAGTCTCCAATGCATTTATAATAAATGTGTTACATGGGAACAGAGAATATCTCTATTCATACCTTCATTGCCTCCAGGTAAACTCTCATAGGATCTGGGGCAAACCTTTAAGCTGTTCATTCGTATGATGTATGGATCTCAGATGAAGGTAAGATCCAGATGTTAGTAATGCAAGTGACCTTAGAGTCCCTGTTACAGATGCACTTCTGCTGGAGGAGTTACCTTCAAGTCACTTACCACTGACTGCGAAGATTAGGCTGTGACCTGCTGAGCTGTTGTAACTATGAACTCTACTGTCCCCAGGGACAATTGTCTATTGCTTCCATAATGAGAAGAAAAGATACATGGCTAATATCAACATTGTTGCTGTCTTCTGCTAGCTTCTACCTTTAACTGACCAGTTATGTGCATATAGGTCGTAATGGGTATTTGCCATTCTTGGGGCCATGAAGAGCAGAAACTCAGACAGGTACCAGCTAGAGCTTGCTATGACTCCAAATCAATTCTTATGACCAGCAGGATCAAAGCTGTCCTGACAGTCAATGGTGATCTACTTTGAGAGACAGAGTGATGGAGGCAATTGTATGACCTCCAGAGAGACTATTTATATTGAGCCACTTGAGGTCTCACAAAAGATTAAGAGTTCAGTATTAGGAAACTCTGAAAGTAAATGTGTCTCCACCTGAAGACAAGATTTGAATAAAGTCTGTTGATCTCATCCTTCATATTAGAAGGGATTCTAAGTGTCAACACTTGATCCAAAGAAGTCAGTATGGTGACAAACGGTCAGAAACGAAACTAAAGGCAATTACATATTTGGAAGTGAACGGAAGGTAAGACATTAAGTTCTCCAATGAGAACTGTTTTATTCTGTTACACATTATTGTAGGAGATGAGACTGCAGACTCAACAGCGCTGCTCCCATTTCTCAACTGATCACTTATCTATGCAACCTATAAATTCACATTTCTCTGACCCTGCCTTCATGGGAACTACAAGACATATTTTAGGGATGAGTACTTTAATATATGTATTGATTTCATTAGTACGGCTAAGGTTTTATAATCCCTTTATAAACTATTACAGAATGCAATTTGTATTTAAGTAACTGTTTAGCTATTAAAAGCTTAATAGATAAACTTACAAAATTGTCTTTAAATAAGTGTTTTCCTTGTGTTTTAATATTATGTACAAAAAGTTTAATTTACTTACATTTTACAGATCAGATACCCCATTTCATTACTTGAGAAACAAAGTTACCATGTATCGCATGTTGCCTCATACTGTGTATACAAAAAGGGGACAGTCAAAATCAAGTGAAAACTTTGAATCTTCCAAACTATCTTTCACCTATAAAAAGATACTATTGTAATTTTTAAGCAAGGAAGGATTTCTGGGGAATAGTAATATTGGTTATACAGCTGGAGAAAACCATATAAAACCTTTAGATATATGAGCCTTGCTATTACTTTTTCAAATACACAAAAAAATCTAAGTTAAATTGAGTCTCAAAATTGTGGCCCGGCTTATCCTGGTTTTGTTAAAAAAACAAACACACACACACACAAAAAAGCAAAACCAGAGAAATTTTAAAGAAAACATCGCTGGTGTTCTGTCGACACCCAGTAGACAGTTTGCTAGCCCTCATAGAGCAAAGAAAGAAATGGATTATTGGAATAAGTAAAATATAGAGTTTACCTGGAGTTATGAAAATTCTGACCCATAATACAAATGGGCTTGGTTTTGGCTTTACCAGCAGTGAAGTACCCAGGATTCAGTATTCAGGTATGCCAGACAAAGCCCATATATTCTAGGAAGTGTACAGGCATAGGATCCATGGAGTCTAGCATTCTGCTTGGGGCCATGGCAGGGGAAACACTTTGGGAACTTTTGTTACTTAAACATGGTCTGGTGCGTGCGTGGTTGCCTGAGCCATTTTGTTTCTAGTAATGTCCTTATTGTGGTTGTGGGAGCTCCTTGAAAGCTACAGGGCAGGGTGAGAGAGGGGGAAAGGGTTCTTGAAAAATTTCTTCCTCTCTAGGCTCTAATTACTTATTTTATTTATTAGATCTGAACTAGGCTGGCTTGTCCATACGACTTGCCTTGCAGCAGTATGCCCTGCAGCAGTTTGTACAGGGATTCTGGGTAACTTACTCAAAGATGAAAGCTGCCTCTCTACAAAGGAGTCCAGGCTGGGTGAGGATCTCTTTAGATTGCAGAAGCTGATACAACTGTGACCTCCTCAGAGCACATACAACATTGTCTGAGAACCTGGCTGTACATCAAAGCCTTTGTGGTGGCCTCAGGTCATCACTAGCTTTACAGAAGTAGGTACACTGCTCTGTGGGGTTCCCTTTTATGTCAGTCCTGATGTTCAGAAAGTTAGTTTCATACAGGGAGTATTCTAGAAAGAGTTTGATGAGGAGGTGATGAACCTGTGATTAAAAGTGATGGGAGTCTGGAAAGCAAGCACATACCTCTGTAAAAGGAAAGATGAACTTGCACTTAATGCAGAAGACTGACTGTCAGTAGAGCTAGAGGACAACTTTTACTCCTCGATCTCTGCAGGTTTCTGTCTGAGCCTGGCTATGCCATGTCTTTTCTCCTCAGACACTACGCGGCTACTTTGCGGGCTGTTGCAGAGTTATGTTAATGTTCCTAAACCAACAGAGCCTCAAGGATAAGACCCTAAGTAGTAACAACCTACACACAGCGCTGATCCTGAAAGATGGTAGAGAAAAACTTCAGACAGATCTGGCAAAAAAGGTGAAGAAAAATATCCCAGAGAATGTCTTTTCCTCCAGCTTGCTGGGGAGCAAATGTCCCTCAGTCTCAAAGCAGGTCTCAAACCGGTGGGGTCAGAACAGGGAGAGCCATGTGCAGGGTGGAAGAGAAAGGCAGGAAAACTGCACAGAGAAAAGGTGAAATACAGACCCCTGAATGTGAAAAATGTGTGAAACGTTTTAAATTCAACTAACATAAAATAGGATCCAAAAACCAACAAAGACCTAGCACTGATAAAGTCACCTAGTTGCAAAACCGAACCAGGAGCTAGAAAAAAATACTTTATTAGGTTCAAAAAGAATTAAGATTAGTTGCATGTTCATTTTAACATATATGTAAACATTAACAATACTTAGGCTGCCTATTAATTCACACATGGCATATTTACACTATTTATGATATTATACCCCATGCTGGGACACCCCATTATAGAGTCACGGTAGTGAATACATACTTAAGGCAAATTTTGCAACACATCGCCTCTTTCCTGTTATTCTCTTGCCGTAAGATTACTTTTGGGCAAGAGCTCACCATTTGGTTTCAGTCCACAAGGGAATCTCTTTGGGAACTGACAAACTGATTTAAGCAGCTGTGGAATAATTTACTGGGTTTTGTGTTTTATCAAAAGAGAACAAAAGGCTTTGCGAGCTTTTGGTGCTTTATGCAACCACAAGAGGAATGTTTGGCTTAGAAAGTGTCCACTTCGCCTTCTGTAAGGATCATACCTGACTGCGAATTTGACCACAACCATTGGCAAATGCATCTTTCCCAAGATGCATGCCTAACACAGCCTTTTAAAAATGCATATGGGCCTGAGGAGAGAGAAGGTGCCAGACAAACAAAGCCCAGATAAACATTAGGTGTATATAAACAAACATAATGCTTAAGTACAAAACATGCTTCAACTGATACCATGTTTCCAGATCCCCAAATGTCTAATAAGGAAATGTTAAGCAGCATTATCCTCTTTCACAGATGGAAGAACTGAGATGGAAAAGCAGAATATGACAAAGACAAAAGATATCTCAAAATCTGGAGCCATAATTCCTGGTCTAACAGTCCTCCCATGAGACCTCATGGCTTACTATAAATAAACTATTTCCTCCCTACATTTCAGTTGTAAAAGTAACTTTTGAACTTCTCCGCAAAAAAGGGATGCTGTGAGTCCAGCCCTCGCCCCAAGAAATACTGGGTGGATTAATTAAGGTTTGTGAAGCACTCAAACTACAGGGAAAACCCCCAGGAGGAAGTTTGTATTTCCATATTCTGACCAGGGCTTGAAAGGCAAGCAATAAATACAGCCCGGGGCACAAAACAAACACCACAAATAAAATAAAATATTGAACAGCTGTTCGTTAAGTGAATACTGTTCATCCCATACACCAAACTTCATTTCTGCCTCAGGCTGCAGGAAGGGGAGGGGAATGAGACTGAGGCCAAATAAAACTTTACTTCAAATGGTTAAATAGTAGCGAAGTTATAAAAAATTGAAACCATTTCTTATTAAGGAAAATATCAGACAACCTTCACAGGCAGAACTGCAAGCCCCATGCTTATTATATTAGAAATACAACTGGTTTAGACAGTACAAAAGGTCTGTGGTTTACCAGGTTAACTTTTTTGCAGAGACGGAATGTCTTCCAAACTATAAAAACTACATGGCTATCACCAAATTCATACAAAGCCCCCTCTTTTTTAAAGAAGGGGGAGGGAAGAGGTTACATCACTGTTAAAAAGTAAGAAAGTTCAAAATACTACAGTAAGCAAAGGTGGTGAGATCTCCCTAGAACTAAAAACCAACCTCACCTACACATGCTTTTCTTTCTAGCACATCTGTTTGCTGCTCCCTACCTAAAAGTAAGCAATGCAAAGTTGACAGGTGGGTGTGAGCTTGCAACACAGCCATGTTAACAGTTTGCTAGGTGCAGAGCGCTCATTTTTGGCTTCTCTTGCAAACGGATAAGATTTCACTTGCTTTTCAGTATCAGAAAGCAGGATACCTAGCAGTGAAGAGAGCCTGTGTCCTGATTAGAAAAAAATGAAAGAAAAGGAGCGTGGACACTGTGCGCAGAATAACGGAGCCTCACTCTCCAACCATTACAACTTCTGTGGGAATTATGGGGAAGGAGAAAATAAATGCCTGAAAAACACAAGACAGAGAGCCAGGAAGGAAGAACAGAAACCCTAGTAATCAGAAGTAGCTGTATTCCCCTGCTCCATAAACATTAATACTATTTCATAACACTTCTTAGTTTCCTTCCCAGAAATCACCCCCTAATATCACTCTTTTCCCTACGCTATTTTTTTCCTTTAAAAATACCAATTTTGCAAAGACTGGTATTCAAATCTGACAGTCATTAATTCCAGTGTCTATTTTTAGAATGTACTAGAGAAAATTGCAATTTTTATCAAACCACTAGGAAAAAAAAAAAAAGAAACCAAGTCAATCTTCTTAGCCACCACAGCAGCCAAATCTTTAAAATTATAATTTCTTGTTGGTATGTGAAGAAACTGAGAAATATGGGTGCAAAAAACCCCATCAATGAAAAAAAAACCAAAACCAACAAGAAAAAGCATTAGGAAATCAACACAGTATTTGATCTCTTCTCTTTTTTTGCTGCTGAAAGCCACATGGCATGCACAGTATTTTTAACCGAGGAGTCTCATTTCAAATATACGCCGAGGAATCTTATTTCAAACATATACTAAATAAGGACGGGAGTAAAAAAACAGGCAGTCCCTTACTCTAATTTTATCCGTCTCCCTCCTCTTCTTTCCTTGATGTAGTGAAACTTTAAATCCAACACCAAACCCTCCCTCTCTTTCTTTTTTTTTTTGTAAACAGTGATCAACATTTTCCTAAATGACCCCCGAAAGGACCTACTTCGAAACTACTCATTAGTAACAGCCACGTTTGCAGTATTAACCTGGATGCGGCTGTTTATTAAGATCTTTTAAGGGGTTTAGAATGAAGACACACTGCCGGTGTACAGGGAGCACAGAAGGGGTAATTTAAAACCCATGTTTTTCCTCCCCCTCACCGAAAACATGCCCAGCATTGTGCAGCTGTGCTGCCAGCTTCATCACTCCCTCCATCTCCACTCTTGCTAATTAAAAGGTTGATCACAGAACAATGCTCTTCTCATTAATTTCAGCTTTCTGATTGGGCAGGATTCCCGCTCGCTCCGCCTGATCTTTTCCACACTGCTGAAGTTAATGTGACAGGAGCCCGAAGATGGATTACCCGCTGCCATATTGCCCATCACCTCCAATCAGCAGCTATCTGGGTAAACTGATTGTTCTAATTTGCTCTCATTATTTTTACAATATCAGGAGAAAATAACGCACACAGCTCACTGTCAAAGCCATGAAAATCAGCCATTAGTTAAACCCAGACACTGAGTGGCTTTATTAGAAGCACTGCAGTTTATTGATGCAGCTTTGGTAAACTAAGATAATACCTGCCCTCTTTAAACACACTTCTTTAGGTGTATTTATGTTGAAAGAAAATATTTATTAGGATAGTTTTGGAAACACTCGCCGTCTCAGCTTGTTATCTTAATACGCTGGCAGACAAGGAAGATTAAGAACAATGGAGGCTTGACTTCCACATAAAGAAGGGCAAAATATGCAGCATTATCCACAGGGCAACCTGCCTGCACATCTTAGCTACTATTTTACAGTTTAACTAAAAATCACCTCAGGACTAATATGACAGATGAATATGTAAATACACCCCAAAATTACACAAAATATGGTACCACCATAAAGGCAAACACGGTACATTTCATAGAATATCATATGCATAATTGTGTGAGCTGGATATATAAGGTCAACAACTTAGTTTGGGGTTTGGTTGCCGGGTTTTTTTTGCTAAGCAAATGAGCCTGTGTAGCCCAGCATCAGAACACAGGGACTGAGAGCAGGAGCTCCAAATGATAAGGGAAATTGTTTTGTATGGCTGGGAACTATTTTTTCCCCTACAAACACGCATTGTGCTGCCACAACTTGGGAATGAGTCAGAGCAGAAATGTCACTCCAAACTGAAGCCTCACAGGATGCCATAGCTAAGAAATGAATAAAGTATTGTTAGCAGTATGAAGTCAGGCATTTTAACATCACAGCAGCGCTAAGAACTACATTGAAAATCCTGGACCTCTGACAGTGTCTATGTTGTACATAAAGGGACCTACATTATTTTGCCTGCTGCCTATCTGCATCTTAGCAAAGGGAAATGCTAAATAGAGGGATTAACAGAAATATGATATCTTAAATCTTGCTAAACATAAACCTTAAACTGGTGTCTACGACACTGTAGCTTGCAATGTGCTCCAAGAGTGACAGGCACGGCGCAGCAGACTGATTTTACTTTTAAATAATACCTAAATTAGATTAGTTCTTTGTGTAGATCTGCATGAACCAGAGGGGACATTCATCATTGTGCCAAAAAAGTTAAATTCACTGGGGTATGCTCAAAGTGAATGGTTCTAGACCTACGTTTTATCTCTTAGACAAATCATCAAGATGTTGTGCCAATATGCATGAAGGCAGCTAGGAGCTGCAAGAAAGGCAACGGGAGAGTAACTGGATACCAGAAAAGGTTTAATTTTTCCCTTTGTAGATTATGAATTGCTTGGGACAGGAACCGTGGCTTCTCTGTCTTGTAAGCCCAGAGCATCCCTTTCAATACTTGAGCTTCTTTTTTAATATTTAAATGGCTTAAATATAAGGAATGGTATTCTCCTCCCTCCCCCTCCAAAACAGATGTAATTCTAGTTCCCCCTCCTCCCCTTGCTGTAATTCAAAACGTTACAATTTTCATTACTGCTTTTTAATATTTTTAAATCCTCATCAGACAGAGCCTTGCGTTTGGGGGTTGATTTTTCACCCTCCCTGAAAAGCCACCTCCCAGCTTTGTCTGGTATCTCTTTGACCCTCACTAATGGTTTTCTCTTGGAGGGGCGTGCCATGCTTTTCTCCGTAAAATTCCTGCACTGAAAGACTGCACCACACCACACTCCACAAAACGTGCTGATGGCACAAATTACAAGCCCCCAGCCGAACGCTCCAGCCCCCACCATTCGGGCAGATTTATGTGGGCTCTTGCCGACGTTATTACAAGTCAGAGTTTATTGGGAAATTGTTACATTATGCGGAGTGTCTAACAAATTGCTTATGCTGCTATAATTGGATTACAACAGCCGCTTGCTCCCACCGGTAAGATTAGGCAAGTAGGACTCCTGCCGATCTCTGAGCGTTAGCAGTAATTTTATTTGCCTTGCCTCTCTCTTTCCTAACAACATGCCTCTTTCCCTGCCAGCTGTCTGCTGAAAAGGCACAGGCTTGTTCCTTGGCCCTAACAATGCAATTACAGCCCTGCAGATCGCACTGTTTGTGCATTAAGTACAGAGCCAAAACGAGGCGAATTGATCGTTTGACTTTTGGAGGAGCCATGTGATCTCTGCATGCGGGTGATCCGGCATGCATCAGTGGGCAACGCTGCAGCACACGCCTGAAGATGAACTTGCTCCACGCTGCTTCCCCTCCCCTGCAAAGGTGTTGGAGCCCACCCCACATTAACCTCCACGGTTGACAATAGCGGGTTCATTTTTAGCAGCTCTCTTGCTAAGTGAAACTCAGAACTCTGCCTTCTGAAATGCAGCACTTGGGCACACCAATGGCTTCCCTATACTTCCCTTCACACACTATGAAATTATTATGCTGGTGTTTCACTCCACAAGCTTTAGCACAAGAACTGGACACATTTTTAAATGACTTTTTCAATTCTTGCATCTAAAAATTCCTGAAAACATATCCCGTTAATGTCATGTTAATGGTATTTGTATTCTCTACCATCTGAGGGTGATGCCGCTGCAGGTGACTACTTAAGAAGAGATGCTTCTCTTCATTTTTGTCACCATTTACCACTGAAGACACCAATGATCTGGATACCAAACTGTTTCACATTTCCAGCACAAAAGATCCTTAAGTATTTTATCAGTGCAGGTCCAGTTTGTTTCATAACTCTTATCCTGGTGAACATTCCTTACAAGCTTAACGTGACAGGACTTGAATGAAGACCTCAAGGCTGTAATTCTTTATGCAGAGTATCAATCAGCAAACACTTGGGGTGAAACTACAGCATGTGACGCTACACAGAATACAGGTGCAGAGGAATTTTGAATAAGGATGCCACATCAAGCTCTGTATTTTTAAAGATTGATATTACATCTCCACTGCCTGTATACTGAGAGGATTCCAGGTTAATTCAGTTTAGAAGGGACACCTCACAAGCTCTCCTGCCCAACCTTCTGCTCATCGTGTTATGAGGTCAGACCAGGTAGCTTGGTGCTTCATCTAGCCTAGTTTTGAAAACCTCTGAGCATGGAGTCTCAGAGCCTCTGCAAATAACCCATTCCAGTTGACTGGCATCACCATGAAAAAGTTTTTCCAGTCAAACCTGAGAAGGAGCTTCCAAGATCTATGTGGGAACTCCTCTGGTATTTACTGGACTTAATTTCACAGGTAACACAATTTGCTTTCTCAAGATTCCAAATTCAGGGCTCGAAAAAGCAGAAACACCTCTATCACATTGACTGAACTTTGGAAATGATCCTTCGTATCATGATTTTTCATATCACCTGACTGACTATCCTTAATGCAGAGTTTTGAGAACTATCTCCAGAATACACTCAGAGATCCTAACTATTTTTTCAGAGTCTCTTTTGCATTTAAAAAACCCCAAGTGTAATTCTTTTTTAATTTGTGGCTTCATTGACATGCAAAGTCATTTTGGGTGGTAAGAGAAGCAGAAATGACACCCACTCCACAGTGTTTGTGTAACTGAAGACTAAAGAAGCCTGTTCATATGTAGTTTTAACACTCAAAAGAAACTCTGAACAGCTGAAATGCCTTATAAATAGCTCAGACCCAGAGGAAGTGCAAACGTCTGCATTGTGAATTGTAGATCTTAATTACAGACAATGGCTGGTACAGCAAGTAGCATGGAAAAAAAAGTGAAACAGTTGCACTGTTCATGGTTGGCAATAATTCTTCAGGAAAATATTTACTATCAATCAGTTATGAGAAAAGGGACTCTGCGCTCATAAAACAGCACGTTGCTTCTCATACCAGGACCATTTTGCTTCAGCATAATCTGAATTTAAACAGCTTGTTTCCTGCGGATATAATTTTGGAAATAAATAAAGCAAGTCTATCAAAATCTGGAGAATGTGTATGGTGGGGTGGGGGGAACAGGAATATCACATTTCTTTCTCAGTCATTTGCGAAGAGGTTATTAGATCGAGGGGAAGCTAAAGCATAAAGATTGTCTTGACCAAAAGAAACAACCCCAAACCATAAACTCAAACTCATAATTAAGATAAAAGTAGATATATTACTAAGAAAGGTAGATCATCACCAGGTCAAAGCTTTTAGATAAACCTCCAATGCTGTTTTCTAATTGTGCTGTCTAAATACTTAGAATTCAGTTTCAAAGCACCTTTTGAACATTAAGTAATCCAAGCAATGTCCCTGCAATACCTGCCATTCACATAACCATTTTTTTTTACAGAGAGGACAACTATGTTAAAAGGGTAAAATGACATACTTAAATCTCTATTAGCCAGTGTCTGAGTCAGACTGTTTATCCAGTTTGCAATGCCCTCAAAAACTGTTGTCCCAGAGGAAGGTACATCCAAACCACAAAAGGGGACACTGGGGTTTGGAGCTGGAAGCATGTTCACTGACAGCCCCTCTGCATCATTACACAGAAGCTTAATATTAAAAATCAAAGTGTGGAGGAACATACTTTCTCATTAAAACAGTGGAAGGAGTATCAGGAAACAATGTGGCTAGCCAAATAATATTTGTTCATTATTAAATTGCTCTAATTTCAATCTCCAGGACTGAAAAGGCTTCAGAAGCACTGGAAAACTATGTATTATTTGAAGATGTACCAACTCGGTGTATCACAGCAGAACTCACAGAGTTGGTTGTGTTGTTCACACAAAGTAAATGCAGGGACACTCTCAGGAAAGAGAAGCCATCAATCTGTGACATAAAGGGACTTAAGAGCACAAGAGGGACACTCTTCAGATCAATTTGTCCTACTGCCAACTGGAACATCCAGCCTGGAACCCTCAATGTTTATTAAAGAGTACTTGTGGTTTCTCCTTTGAATTAGTATAAAAATTCTGGGCTCAATCTTATTATTGTGCAGACTATTTTTTATTCTAAAAATTCAGAAGTAGTGATGCAGAAAGAATTGATGAAGGCAGATTTCAATTACCAGCTACTTCCACCACTCCTTTCTTTAGCTGAATCATCCTTGAATGTAAAATATTTAACTACAGCTAAATAATACTATGCATCTTTCAAAGCAAATTTCACATAGCACACCTGAAGTGCCAAGCCCTGTTCTGTATTTCCAGAATGAAGTAGAACATAGCTCTGTCCCCTGTACACTGCAGCTTGCTAAGCAGGGAGAACATCATTACATGCCTAAGCAGGACTTTTTATTCAAGGGCCAAAAAAGCATCGGACAGTTAAATTTCGCCACATTTCTATAAGGAGAGTATTATTCAGTTCCCTTTGTGAAGAGGACCAAGAAAATCCATCATGGGCACAGAGAATAAAATCACAATGCTAAAAATAAAGGGTATAACCCCCTTGTAGATTCCTAGTTCAATACTGTAGCCACTTGCAGCATGCACACTTGGAAGCATGATGAACTAATCAAAGATTCCCTAGAAGACACAGCATGCTTCAAAGACCCTGAGAAGTCCCTTGGTTTGGTGGGACCTTAAAAAGCAGGACCAGTTATCACATGTGGGTAGCAAGGAGTGGCCTGAAACAGCACTCTAATTTTTTCAAGGGTAGTGTGCATGACTGTATTTTTATTTCTCCAATTTCACTTAGATAGAGGCAAAGAATCTCTCCCAGCTGCTGCTGAGTTCAGAACTAAGTGGAAACCTGGGGTTGCTGTATGCCATTTAGAAGATGTCTCTGTGCTGTCTCTGGCAGGTATGCCACTGGTTGCCTATCGCTGGCACATGTGGGAAGGAATTCAATGCGCAAAATGAATCTGAGAACACTTCTTTATATAGCAGATACAGATGAACTGGAACTGACTGCAGAGGTTAATAAACAGTAAAGACCTATCTAATGAACGCAGGAAACGGGTACTGACTGTAGAACTCTGTGAGATCAGCTGTACGCCAGTCTCTTGCTGGGAAAGAAAAGAGCACTTTGAATCAAATGGTTATTTCCATGATCCATGGAAAAACAAAATCTAAAGGACTCCAAGCAAATGGCAAAACTCACACCTAACACAGACCACATTATGAAAGAGTGAAAGGGTAAGGCCTCTGTTTGAAAACAGGAATGTATATACTCCATCCAAGCAAAGACTCAGCCAAGGACACTGGAGACACACAAGAGCATCCCTCACCACACAGCAAATGGAAAGTGTGAAGGTCACCCCAGCAATAAGTAATCCTGGGTGCAGAACAGAAGAGAAACTTGTTTGCACACCCAGAAGCATCACAAAAATCCTAGTGACATACCAGATGCCAGGGGACTTTAACTGTGCACCTCTCTAATTGAGGATGAAGCGCACACCAACATCATTATCTGGCCTGAAGATACTGGCTTACAAAATATGGAACAAACAATAGGAACAGATGCTCATTTGGCCAGCTTTCAATAAGCCTCATTAAAATCAAACACCCTGTCCTTGGAGCTCAGGTTCATGCTACATTTCTACATTATTTAAGCACCTAGTACCAATGCCTGAGAAACTTGTCCACTCATGGTTGCACACCAGTAGTATTTTAAGAAATACTCTTGCAGATGTTTTTTGGTTTCTAAAGAGACAAATAGGAGGAGCTAATATGTGTGTGTGTATGCCCATACATACAAACAGAATTAGAGGTTGCATTTCCTTTCTAAAGACATTATGTTAAACATACATCAGATTTGTTGATCACTCAAAAGCAATGGGCAAAAAAAGATCACCAGAAAAACTCCTGAAGATGGAAGAGAACTCATGTTACAGGTCACAGAATAATAGAAGTTTGGGTTGGAAGGGACCTTGAAGATCATCCAGCTCCAACCTCCCAACCATGGGCAGAGATGCCTTCCACTAGATCAGGTTGCTTAGAGCCCCATCTAACCAAGCCTTGAACTCTTCCAGGGAGGGGGCATCCACAACTTTTTCAGGGAACCTGTTCCAGTGACTCACCACCCTCACAGTAAAGAATCTCTTCCTAATAGCTAATCTAAATCTACCGTCTTTCAGTTTAAAACTATTACCCCTCGTCCTATCACTACGCTCCCTGATAACAGTCCTTCTACATCTTTCCTGTAGGCCCCCTTTAAGTACTGGAAGGCTGCTATGAAGCCTCCCCTTACTATGCTCCCCGAGTCTTCTCCAGGCTGAACAACTTCGACTCTCTCAGCTTGTCCTCACAGGGCAGGTGCTTCAGCCTCCTGATCATCTTCGTGGCCCTCCTCTGGACCCACTGAAGCAAGTCTATGTCCTTTCATGTTGGGGGCCCCAGAGTGGAACACAGTAGTGAACACAGATTACACAGGTGACATCTGTGCACCACAATACGTAATTTTTAATTTAAGATCCAACCTCTTCAGTCAAAACATGTACACACTTGAAACAATTTCTACTGCTACTTATTTGCTTCTACCCATACATGTCCAAGTCCTACCAATGGAGTTTCAGAGGATAAATACCAGAAAAGCAGGGCTAAGAACAATATACAAAGATTCATCAGAACATGAGACTCTCGTTTTATTTTTAAATGTCTGAATAAAACTAGATAGTCCATAGGCTTGCCAAAGCCCCTGAACACCTGGCTGCACAGGCAGTATGACACTGTATAGAAAACTGGGCAGATAAGGTTTCCAAACAAACACAGACTTCCTTGAGTGGTCAAAAAAACAGTGGCCCTATGCTACTTTCCATACTTGAAAATGCATATCTGTTTATTATATACTTCTTTTCCCTCCAGTTTAGCAGGAATCCCAGTTGTTAGGTTGGTAATTTACATCTGGGTGTCCTGTACAGAAGCACTCGTTCACAGGAGACCTTGATGGATGGACAGTACTTCAGTCTGGAAAAAGACACCTCAATATTGATGTGTGTGGCCTCAAGGGAAACTGCATTTCATTCTTTGAACAAACTTTAGAAACATCAAGCACACAATCAGTAAATGGCATTAATACAGTCTTAACAGAGCACATTTTTTTTTTTCCCAAATAGATGCAGAATCAGAAATTCTGTTTTCAGAAAAGACATCATCTCTTGCAGACTGACTGACAAATCTGACAAGTATGTGATACTGCTGACTGTGGCTCCCAGTCAGGGCTGATACCGCACTGTGAATCAGAAAAGGTAAATCATCATTTCCAAAGTAATTATTTTTGTCTTTCACTGCCAGTTTAAAACAAACAACCAACCAAAAAAACCTGAAAATACTACAATACTTTTGGAAAAGTGCTGCAGATAAAGAAACCCGCAGTTATACTTTCCAATATTCACCCTCTTGACAAAACATTTTAAAGTCCAAGGCTGGAAGACGCATCAATCATGAAGGATAAAGCTTGCCATGTGCATAAGGCTAGGAGAAGGCCTCTGAACTCCTTAAATCCCACTTAAGCCCTTCACCTAGGGAACATTTAACAGTTGTGCTATTTGCCTATGCCATCACTGAGCCATCTGCATTTAGCTAACTGGATATATAAATGCTTCAACATTTCTGGAATTTGAAAGACAACCTTTCTTAGAACCTATTTCATTTTGGTTTGTAGCTGGCAAGGCAAAGAAGAGGAGTACAATAGTCAGGCAAGACAGTACTAGAGGAATTATATCCCTAGAAAAGTCCTTACGTATATATATATCACATATATATATACACGTGATGGCAGATTGTCCCACAGCATACATACACATATATTGCTCCACAGCATATAGAGACACAATACTTAAAAATGTAGGCTTTTTAATTTCCAGGGTGATGGTTCAAATTCATTCTCAAGCACACGAAACAGGTCTTGCTGTTCCTGCCTTGAGCCCTACCCACACCTCTTACCAAGATCCCACTGAAAACACAGTTTTAGGAGAGTTTATTATTTAGGGCATTAGGATGTTAAAGGTACGTCATTTCATATAAAAGAGGCACCCCTTAAACTAGCTGTAGTTCATGCACATCCTTGCTCCTTAGTAAGATGATCAGGTCAAACAAGACGTTATAAAGCAGACAGGGTTGAATGGGTTTCGGTGGTTAGCTTGCTGTGAGCTGCATCATGGCATCAGAATGATGCTGTACGACGATATAATTCAGTCAGAGCTGCTCTGGCACCTTGCTTAATGAGTTGCACCTCCTTTGTATCTTAAAGCATCTTAGGAAGCAGCGTGCGATAATCTTAAGTTAGGAATGGAGGTGTTGGTATTAAGTATTAAAATTTTGTACCAAGCTTCTCTCAGAAGTGCTTCTCCAGTGGAAAGTAACCTGGCACGTCAAGCACAGTTTATGAATGCTAAGCCACCTGTGACCACCATGACAAACTTTTATGATGGCCAGTTCCCTGACAGGAATCAAAAGTAATGGGACATCCAAATTTCACCAGCAAAATCCCAGCAAGATTTAGCTGAGAAATTACCTTAAAGGTCAATAAAAAAGTGGCCCCCAAAGGGACAAGGCACCTTTAACAATCATTCAAAGTATGAAAAAAAAAGGACTTCAAGAAGATCAAGGAATAAATAACTGAAAGAGAAAACAGGCTTTTGAGTGGTCAGGTTTGTGGTGACAGAGGAGCAACAAAATGCCAGCTGGTTTCAGGAACAGATGGCTGCATGCACTGATCTGTCCTGCATGCCCATTCTAAACTTCCTTTCAGTGGAAATACGAAGCTTACACAAGGCTAAACACATCCTTCACACAGCCTTCCTATACATATTCCATCTCAGTTCAAATGTTTTCCATTCACAACCAGCCCTACATGTACATTGGTTTACTCCAGTTACACTGAATTTTTAGAAAACAGAGTGCCTAATGGCACCTCATCTATAATTCTCAAGGAATAACATTTCTCTGACAGGCTAATATATCCATTTTCTTACCATTCTGCCTTCCATATCTCCCTCCTCCCTTTCTCTTCAACAGAGCATTCACTGCATTTTAATTGAACAGTCCTTCTTTTTGCACCTCCCCTCTGGTAGCTAAGAAAGGGAATCATGACACAAAGAGATCCCATACATTATTTTTAGCATTTATCTGGACATTTATCATTTGAAGTTGCCACAGCTAATTACATGGCAGGCATAGGTCATCCCACTGGAAAAGCCTATTACTTGTAGAGCAGAATGAACCCTTCAATCCTAGATGTCTCAGCACTCAAGTAATCATTTCCAACAGAGAAAAACAGCAAGACTGAAATCTCTACACTGAAGGAGAGAAAAGCCTACCCAAAATACTTGCTTTAAGTATTTTTTTCTAACTGTAATTTTTAACCAGAACTTTTCTTTGATTAACAATGAACAATCTGCTAAAACCCCTCAAAACCAAAGCCGTTCTCTTACTTACTTTGGCCACACAATTTTCAGTCTTCATAGCAGTGCTTCCTAGACATACTGCTTCCTGGTTTAAGCACAGTCTGGCACAGCTGTTGTAGGTCTGCAGAAAGATTAAAACAGTTATGAGTAGAAGAGCACGATTTTCTTTCAGGCACCACATTTTTGGCACAGGAACCCACAACAACTCTACTACATTTCCTTTTTCCTAAGGTGTAAACATTTCGAACCAAAATAAACTCGTTTACAGCAAAAGCCTATGTTCAGGGCATGCATGTCCTCCAAGAAGCTATGTATAATTTTATAGTTCCGAGATACAAAGTGAAAAAAAAAAATAAATTTTTTCTCCTCTTTTGAAAAAGGAAGATACCTGATCTCAGTTGTTCGGTCTTTCACCAAATGCTGCATAACTGAACAACTAAAGCAAGGTGATTTCTACACACTTGTTATCACAGCGTATGTCAAATGTCAACAAACATCTCCTGTCTTTATCAGGTAAAAATACATAGGCCAGTACGGAGGTTATAATCAGAAGGCAGCAAATGCAGACCACATCTCACTTCTTGTATTTTACCCTCCCAACTTTTGAAAGCTTTTTCTTTTAAAGTAGAATGTATTTTTTCTTTAACTCATACACTGTCCTGCCCAGGGGATCCTCAGCTGAGGCTGCAGACTTTGGAGTCTTTGCAGGACACATTACCCATAGTCTCTTTCTTTTTTTAAGGGCAGCATATGAACAGTACTTATGAAGTGTGCTTAAAATTATACTTCGGTTGATTTGGCTATGTCGCGGTCTAAACTAAAACGCCTGAAGAACTCAGGAGTTTCTAATGGAGGCTCCCCCGAACACTTTCAACACTTCTTTAATTACTACTTGATTAAGCTCACATTTTTTTTAATAGTACAAGGAGTACAGTAGCACCTAGGAGCTCCAGTATTGGATTAACACCCCAGCGCCTGTCACTGTTTACAGAAAACTGCTCCCAAGCAAAAGTGGCTGCCCAAAGGCAAGCACAAACTTGCTTTGTTGCAAGAGTAGTAAGTGGACTACAGAGAAGATGTTCCTACCTCAAATAGTTGTGCAGGGAAAACCCAAGAAGCATGTTGAAAGAGAATGAAATTAAGCTTGCTACAAAGACGTTTCCAAGAGCACTAAGTAAAACATACTAACATTCACAGTATTTTTAAGATTGCCTTAAGGGGAGGCCGCACAAAGATTTGTAGTGAACTGCTTGTCAGTCCTCTCCCTGTAATATTTGCTGGCAATCTCTGAAGATCCTTCTTTCAGGGCTTGCTACAGATTGCTATTTGTCTTACTTGAAACTAATTCAACCCCAAACCTGCCATAGGTTACAAAACCTGCAGGCAACGCTAGCATGCTAAGAGCCCCTACACCTCTCCCTCTGCTCCAAAGCTACGTCTTCAGAGTCAGATTCCCTCAGCGCCAAGCGTCAACAGATGATCTCCCTTTTTTGTCCCTCTGCCACAAGATGTAGTCAGTAGCAACACACAAACCAGCAGAGGAACATACTGCAAAGGATGTCAGCGGCGAGAATGCAAAGAGATTGAAAGGAGGTTATGCTGAGCAATAGGAGATACATCCACAAACCCTGTGTTCTTAACAGTCTCCAGCTCCGGAGGACAGTAAGCACCAACTAATGGGAACTGAATGTTCACAATCAGTTTATAACATTATTCACCTACGTTCTTATGATCCTCATTAAACACTCCTTACTGCCCATCATGGGAAATCAGTATATTGGCTCAGGTGAACTTGTACCGGTCCAGCACAGCACAGACACTCTTGGGGAAATTCAGGAAATCAACACTCCTTTCCACTTGACTTCTTTACAGACCCCCTTCAATGTTCACCATGGAACAGGAACAAAGAGAAGCACAGAAGCCCTATGTTCTCCATCACTTTAGCAGTTCATGTTTTATTTCTCAGTGAGCTCTCTTGCCAGAAAACAACCAGTGACAGACAGGAATGCAGAATATCCTGGCTCCAGCAGATCTCCTTACAAGTCATAGCATTGATATCTGCTGTGACTAGCAGCCAGCCAGCAATTTCTGACTCTAGATCCAGAAGGAGAAACTGAAAAATTCAAACACATGAATCCATTCAAAGTACTGGGCAGATGAACAGAGTACATCTTTCAGCAGGGAAGGTTCAGATTCAAACTGGGATTAGGCCACAAGCAAACAGAAGCCTGATGGACTCAACTTGGCCTCTTGCAAATATTTGCCAACATCATAAAACCATCATTCTGGTATGCACAGAACTTTCTCCTCCAAAGAAAGATCAGAATGGCATAAACTATTATAAATTGTGGCTTAGTTGTAGCGGCCCAACTGGTGGACAGAAAGTTGACACCATGTGCTTTGCACTGACAGTCAGACAATACCATGCACACTTCATTTTATAAGCATCATGTTAAATTCAAACAGATTCTAAAGGTGAAAAACCATGAAGAGTGGATAAGATTTTTTGTTCAGTGTTTACATCTGTGTAATTTAACCCACTTATTGCAAATCTGTGATTTCTTTCATTTGCAATTTAATTCCTAAAATTCCAGTAGCAGTATTTCAGTACAATTTATCTGCTACATACTGTAAATGTTATGAGGAGCCCTAATTCAAAGAAAGCTACTACTAACTCCACTTTGCAGATGAAAAGCTCAGCTACAAAAGCACTTGCTGAAAGCAATAAGGAAGCCTGTGGCTCCATGAACTGAACCATGACATGAACTCGGATCTTGTCAGTCTTTTTCCTCCAAAGACAGGTATGCACCAACCTTGGTAGTAAGCCAGCTTTTTAAAAGCTGGGCTTACAACAGGCTTTCTCTCATATTTACAAGTGGGAAAGAGAAGACAATCCAAACACACAGTGTGAAATACTAAATGCTAAATCTAAAGGCCTGGAAGTTTCTGAGAAGGAAGGAAGCTCACTACACAGCTACTCAAAAGTTGTGTGCACGTCAGAATGTAGATACAAAGAATTACTACAATGTATTGCTTAATTTTTATTACTTTAATCCACACATTACATCTCAGTGTGAACAGCACCAACTGAACTTCCGGTGTAACTTGTTCATCAAATCCCACAATACCAGGACTAGTATCACTTGATGGAACTAGTATAGTATAAATTTAAAGCAGATAAAATGAAACACTTCTTCATACAGCAGGCAGTGAACTCTTGGAGCTTGCTGCCCCAGGACACTGCAGAGAGAAATAGCATCAGCAAATGGAAAAAGGGATTAAACAAACTCATGGACAGCAGGTCCATAGAGCAATTGGCAGACATACCTCTGGACATCCCTAGTGCAACGGCAGTAGGTGCTGCAGGAGAAGGAAGGGAATGGAGCACAGAGAGTGCCCAGACCCGTTTGCTCTCGTTTAACAGCACCTTCCACTGACAGTGCTGGAGTCGGCCCTGGATGAGCAGACTGGGTCTGACCTCTGCATTCCCATGCTATCAGTACTGCTCTGTCCTTTGATAACATGCCAACAAAACTTACATTCCTCCTCCCCAATCTTTTCAGCTACAGAAAAGCTAAAAGAACATGCCTTTACTGTGAGAATCAACTTCTACACAGTAATTTTATTACATAAACGTTTTTGTAAATGCCAAATTACACATGACCATTTAGTCCTTCAGCAGCTCTTTGTTTCTCAATGAAAGTAGAAGGGAAAAGAGAAAATTAAAAGGAGTATGTATAACGGATTCAATCCCTCAGGATGCAGGTTTGAGAATAAAACATACAGTCATCTTCAGTTCAATGTCCATTACTATGTTTGCAAAGTTACAAAGTTCTTCTGCTCTTATTTTCACATTCTCAGAAGAATGCATTACTAGCTTTGTGGGATAAGAGAAAAGAGTCATGTACATGTTCTACAACATGTTAAAAAAGATTTAAAGCAAAAACACAGACAAAAGTATAGTTCTCTCTTAAAGTTCAGGGCAAAAAAAGAGGTAATGTCACTCTACTTAATAGGCCTCAATGGAAATGTATTGATAACGTTGCAAAGAGGCTGCACCTGGCTCAGGAGGTCAAGTAAAAAGCTGGGAGAATAAACTGTGAGGGCAGTACTATATGGCTGCCTTCTAACTTTTCTCTGTGGGTAGCAATTACTGGCTACTGGGAGACACAAGATGACTGCTGGACATGGAGATTTTACTTCAACTGATACTATCATATTTGTGTTTGTACGCGAACAGTTACTAGTGAATAAATCTGTCATTAGGTTCATTGTACATTCAAAGTACAAGGAATGTCATATTATCAAGTACTAACACAAAGCCCTACATGTTAGGTGAAACATTTGATGGTGTCTCATGCTACACTGCAACATTAAAGCACCTTCTTTTATTCATTCCAATGCCTATGGGAACATTAACTAACCTGGAAGAAAACCAAGAAAATCAAAACCAGAACCAAGCCTCAGAAAAGCAAATTTCCCAAGTTCACCTTTAAAGCTTGACCCTTTTACAAACCTAATCTAATGTGCACCAAAACTGTTCAAGTTTCTCCTCACCCTTCATCAAGATAAGAGGTTTCTTTGCCAAGGAAAAGCAGTCTGAAATGGTAGCCTGGTTCAATGCCGCAGGCAGATAGCTTTGCGTTGGAGTGCTTTAATATGCTTTTATATTGCATATAAAGCATGCAAACATAACCCAGTTTTCTGTTGAAAACTACCTTCTTTGTGGAAGCTGGCTGTAATTCTGAACAAGTTTTCAATTTTCGCACTGCTGCTAGGGTAAAACATTTTAAAGAGTTTAATTTTTACAGTGGCTTCAACGACACAAGATTATCTAACAAAGTAATGGTTAATCAATAGAGGGTTTGGTTGTCAGGTGAAACATATAACACACTAAAAGGGATTGATTGCGAGGCTCCTCCTTATTTACTGGGAGGTATATATTTAAAATGACACAAACTTGTTACCAAGCTGCATTCTTTTAACCTTGCAAAAGCTGTTTGAGAACAGTGTTAAGCAGCCCTATAGCAAAACAAGCTCTAATGAAAAAGAAAAAAAAAAAAAGAACCAAACCAAAAAACCAACCCTACAAATATATGGGAGCACCAATCATGTCAGAAGCAGGGGAACCACAAAGCTGTGCTCACTCTCAGCCAAAGGCTTAAAATGCCACAGAGACACTAGACTACGGTTCACTAAAGATAGAGCTGCAGCTGATCTCATTCCAAAGTGTCTTTGGTTACATTTTTCTTTTTAAAGAAAGTATGATCCTGCTCTTTGACACAAACACATAAACGTTTCTAGGCCTGTCTGCGTAGCTCTGGATGAATACTGAATGTGAACCTGAAGCCTCGAATCATAGGCAGAACTCGTGTGTGTGTGTGTGTGCGTGCACAGCTTTTCTGCCAAGTGAAATCCATTTCTTTGGGCATTTATTCTGAGAATCCCCAGTCCCTGAACAAAACTCTACTTTTTAATAGAAGCTGCAACCCAGGAGTTCAATAAGATTTCCCCCCCAATAGTTAATAATTACATGATTTATCAGAGAAAGATAACACTAATAAAAACGCAGCAAAAAGACAAAACCCATACCCTTCCTTCAAGTCATTTTCAGGGAAAAGATTATTAAACTGTTCTTTTTGAACAAGGGCTTTTGTAGCTAAGCACAAATTGCCAAACAGTTAGAAAAAAAAGTTATTAGACTCAGAAGAATTCAGCAGAAGTGGAAGTTATATAAACAAATCACTCCAGCAGATTTGGAAAGATCGCTTTCATCTTACTTAGAGTCTTAGGAGACTTGCATTAATTACCCTTTAAAGGTCTTTCACATGGACTATTTAAAATAAATGCTATTTATTTATTTATTTCAAATGAGGTGCTTCTTCTGAAAGAATTAAGTAATCTCAACAAATTTAAAAACGTTTTTATAAACAGGTAATTAAAAAGACTAGAATTAAGTCAAGCTGTAAGACATTACCCAGGATTCACCGCGATTGTTTTCTATGATGAAATTTTTGTTATCCCTAGCCCAGCCTTGGGAAAGGTAGTCTCCACGGAAAGTCGTAAGACAAAATAAAGACTAGCCGAACAAAAAACTAGATCATTTAGAGGATTTTCCCTAAAGCACACTTTGTCATATTGCAATTACACCTTGCCGACTGTGAAAGCCAGAGTCCTTAATACTGCCACTAGAGGGAAGACGTGTCTCAACACATGGCGATGGTAGTTGGGGAGTGGGTTTTCCTGAGCAATTACCATAACAAAGCTCCCTTGGCTGTGTGTACCTTCTAATTACTCAGTACAATTAAAATGACTTACCTAAAACAAACAGAAAAAAAAAAGGCCCCTAAAACAAAAAAACCTCAAGACAATACAAACAAAAAGCCTTACACCAATCTGCCTGTTATCTGAAATTACATTAAAGCTGAAGATCTTTATTCCTCATCCGTCAATGCACGGGCAGGAGGGGTGGGGGGGAAACAAAAAAAAAGAGGACGCCACAATGCCCAAACACCACGGGGCTGATCAGTAATGTGAAAGCATTAAAACAAGTAAAAACAAAGAGCAAGGAGAACTAGATCTCTTGTTAAAGAAAAGAAGGGGAAAAAAAAAGAAAAAGGAAATGTCATGGTATTTAGCCATCTGGTAGCTGCTTGAAAACAAACTGTCCTCAAAACAGCAGAAATACAGTATGTCTTCTCTCAGTTCACTGGCTTACGAATCAGACTTTTTCTTTCTTTCTTTTTAATACAGGCATGGTAATGTCAGGCTTCTGGGCGGCTGCCACGTTCACTTCCCTCTTGTCCCACTGTGCAAAGATAACCATGGTCATCCCAATCAGACCTGGTTATTCCAACTTGGATGCATTATTTGCAGTCTTTCACAATACATCTTGTTGGACCCATTGTTCAAAATCCCTCAGGATTTTTTTTTTCCCCGACAGCTACTTGCTGATTTTTAAACCCTTAAATCTTCCATTTTATAAGGCATGTGATTAAGGGAAGATGGCAGCCAAGTGATTTTTCTTTCCATTGACAATTTGTGACATTTTTCCAGCAGCGTGCAAGGTGTTGAAAACCTGGCAGCTGTTACCTCCCGGGTTGAAGCTCCTTTTTTATCCTCCCTTGACAGTTTAACTCAATGGGTCAGCACCTTTAAAGACTGCAAAGTACCACTGAAGTGGATGGAGGCTTGAATTACTGCTCCCTCCCTAATCAATGTAAACCCTCACTGCAGGTGAAACTCTTCATCTATAGAGGTGCATGGGGGAGGAAAATGTAAGGCCCTGAGCCAGATGGTTTTCATCTTGTTTTTTAAAGAAGAAAAGAACAAGCTAACAAGGGGACAGCTACTTTGTTAGCTTCTTGGCCTCTCTCATGGCTTTGGATCCCCAGGGTTCCAGCCACACAAGAGAAAGAATACAGAAAAACATAAACACTTAAAGAAATATAACTCGGGGGCTGGCAACATGCTGCTTTCAAAGAGTTGAGAGCCCTGTTCAGTGCTTTATTTATCACTGCCCACGTTCTTCGGATGGTAAGTGGACATGGACACAAAGGGCAGGGGGGAGCAGACAACACTTGCAATTTACTCAATTACAGAGGAATGCAGCAATGTGGCGGGGTGACAGATTCCTATTAGCACTAATGCTGAAAGAGCCCAGTGGCCTTTCCGCCACAAGGCAGCATTCCCATTGTAACTTAGACTCCAGCACAACCCTCCCTGACTAGTTTTTTTAACACGTGGTAAGCGTCACAGAGGAATGTAAATTATTTGTTGTGGTGGTTGTTTGAGAATAAAGAAAAAAAAAGTAAAGAGAAAGAATAATCTTAAAAGTAAGATTAAGGAACTACTTCTAGCAATTCCAGGAGGCTTTTCAACCAGCAACTCCTCACTAGCAAGTGTTAATCGTTTAGAAGACAAGGTAACCAGCATAACTCTATAGACCAGGTACGTTCTGCCTTGGCGCAAATCTGAACTGCGGCATCCTCCCCAGAGGGAGGGACAGAGGAAAGGAGGGAGGGAGCTGAAGGACTGTCACTCCCTCCCCACTGCACAACCTTCCTTACCAGCTGAAAAAAGGACTTCAACTTTGCACAGCAGAAACACTTTTACCGAGGAGAAATATACCTGGAGAGGAGCCCTGAGCAGTGGGATGAGTCTACCAGTTGGAATGAAACGGTTGACGTTGCTACTTTTTGTCCTTCCATTGCTCTACCTTCTCTGCCCACTTTCTGCTTCTTACCGTTTGCTTCAGCATTGACTTTTAAACTCTTAAGATCAGATTGTGTCTATTTTAACTTTGAAATAGCGCCTAGAGCATGTTTTAGGTGCTACCTGTCATTTTACAAAATGATCTCAAATCCGTAAGAGTGAATTGAAGTAATATTCTGTGCCAAAATGATAAGAGGGAAAATTCTTGAAAATGCTAAGGGGCTTGTTTGGATGGGGTAACAGACAGGGATTTTTTTTCCCCTGGACTTCCATCTGCAAGCTTACAGAAAGACAGCAGAACCCAATGAGAGGTTTGCAGGAGGTACAGTGTGGCAGCCTTGCTGCTGCCAGCATTTCCCCACAAGGCACCTTCACCCACAGACAAACCACAGCAGGAAAAGGCACTTCATTATTGCTGCACCAAAGAGAAGGGAGAGAGGGTTTTAAACAACCTGCATTGTGCCCATCTTTAAAAACCAGCGGGGTAATCAAGTTCAGGGCAGCCCTGGACAGCTGCCCTGTGACCTATTCATGTTGACCCCCACTATTCATCACTTTCCTTAGGACTATGAGGGCAAGCTCCCAGGGAGTGACCACCACAATAGACAGATACGAGCCAACAATAATACGGTTCCTGCAAAAAAAAACAGATGGCACTGCAATAAATTTACAAATCTGCATTCATGGCTCTGTTAAAAACACCCAGAAGCTAAAAGGCTGGAGGGGCCCCCAGAGAGCTTCCCGTTCCCCATTTCTAAAGGCCGACTCTCTCCCCAAGACTATTGAGCTCATGTTCTTCATAAATGAAGAATGGAGACATAGCTCTTAAAATAACAAATGCCTGACCTAATCAATCTAATGTTTGGGTCTAACACTAAATGATAGGCACTGAAAACTAATTATGTTTTTTTGGCAAGGAAGTTGAATTAAAATGGAAACACACAGGTTAAGAAGGCACTGAAGCATTTGCGAGTCCCTTTGAAAGGGCAGCACACACACACGCGCGCGTGCACATGCAGGGCTTGAAACAGGAACCTGATTCAATAACTCATGCATTTATTTTTAAAATGAATCAGATTAGTCCCATGTGTGACCTGCCGGTCCATCTGTATGAGCTGGACTTAATGGGCACTCTTCTCACGCTTACTTCAGTTTGAAGTATGAGAGAGATAAATTTAGTTTAATTTTCAACAGATCAAGCTATCCATTTTCCAAATGGACCATCTGGATCAGCCTATTAAAATTAATTTATAACTTTGCAGTGTGAAAATTCGTTTGTTAGCTTAAATAAAGTTGCCAGAAACTTTTGCCACTTGTCAATGTTTTTTCTGAAGTCTGTTTTCATACTAGGATTTTCAGTTTACCCCTTCAAAATTTAATTTTGTCAGACCAAGCACTCAACAAGAACTAAATGTTCGCATCCGTACTTCAAAGTCAGTTGTAGCTTAGACCTTTTCACTGTTCCAGCTAACAGTGTCAAGTTCACTGCCTTTTTCTGTGTCCCTTCCTAGTGCTAATCTCCATGTCTCTTCTGCCCTGCTGCCCCTCGTGCACCTAAGAGTGGCCATGCCTCCACTTCCAGAATGCGAAGGACACAGCTCTACTTGTTGAGACTTCTGAAGACAATCTCCAAAAACCATTTTAATCAACAGAAGAATATTTTTCCTGGTAAAAAGTCCATAGCACTGAGTAATGGGTGTCTTCAGCCCCTGCTTACAATTTCAGATGCTTAACTAACCATTACATCTCCTTATTACTGCCATCTTCTTGTATGTCTGTTCCACAAACCCACCTGAGAAAACATTTACTGCTAAGGCTGCATACCAGCGCTGCAACAACGCAAGAAAAGGTAAAGCACCTTTACTTAAACTTGCCAGCATCTGAACACATCAAGACATCATACTTGCCCTGAAGTGGTCTGATGCATCTCATTACTTTTCTAAAACTAATCAAAAAGTACTAAATATGTGGACACTTTCACTGGAAAGACCATGTAAGTAAACAGACTTCTACCCACATACAACAACCAATTCCTCTGGGCGTGTAGGTCCACGTTCCCCAGTAATGAAATTTTAACAGTGGAGTCTTAAAGGAGGGACAGAAAATATTAATCTGGACACTCAGTATCTACCAAGTTAGCATCTTTACACTAAGAGGGAAAGCACTTTTTGTGTATTACTGTTTTGACAGCATTTGCTGGTCAGATCTTTTTAGTTTTACAACATATGGATAGATGTAAGACAGGGCAGCCACTCTGAATACCTTCCTGGAGGAGATGCAGGTCTTTCCAGTAAGTAGCACTCTACTCATCGATAGAGTGAGTGACCATGAGTATATGGGCATGTGGCTGCACATGCGTCTGATTTCTGCAACTAGAGCTGGAAAACTCCCCACTGCTTTTTGTCCATCACTAACAGAGAAGAGGAACAACCTGACCTTCCAAAATGCTCAGACAGCATCTTTTATGCCTACATACAGAGCCAAAATTCCTTCTACAACAGGCACAAAATCACAGTCAGCCACCTCCTATGACCTAGACAAGAAGGCACTTGCTTTAGACTAAGACTACATCTTACACTTGTCCACAAACACTGTTCTCAACACAAAAAGCCCCAGATAGCAATCAGAAGACCCAAGGATTTTGTCCTGCATCTATCACTGAAAGCCTGGACAAAGATGGACACTGAGACAACACCTCAACAATATCCTGAAACACAGCTAACCAGCTTCGATGTAATGTCCATGTGAATTATTTCTGATATGAAATATGTGGACTGTACAAGTGGCTTTAGGTCTATTCTTGATATCTAGTCACCTTGGTTATAATGAATTGTGAGTCTGTGAGAAAGACAGCCTTCCCTGGACACTAAGAAACTTCTGCAGATTGAAATATAACAGAAGGGAAATGCAACTCACTCAAGAAACTATACCTTCTTGGCCTGTACATATTGCTTGTGAATATTTGTCTCCTCCTTAATATCATGAAGAAGGACTCCATGTGATAAGAAGGCACACAAAACAGGTAACTCATGTTCCTTTTGACTTAACATCTCTTACTACGAACCTTTTCTTGGAGAAGAGACATACACTTTTTCTTGTTGAACCCGAAGTCTTGCTATCAATCAGATAACTCTAAGATGAAATACAAACCAGTTTTCTGCTGTGCTGAGGACCTTGTTGGCTATCCTAAGGATACACAGTATGCTCCCAGTAGCTTTGCCCTCTTCCTCTAGCTCTCATTGTTTGTTGCTGAATACCAGAAACATTTCAAGTTTGGTGTAACATATTTCAATTCTACAAGGTCATCTTTCTCAGCAATGTTTGGGACCTCACTCATTATCCTAGCATATTGCCTCTTGTCTAAAAGACTTAAAAGGACTATGTCTGTTAGATGGACCTGTCTTAGCGACATGTAGCCCTTCATATGATACTCCCACAAAACCAAACACTCCTAACACAATGCATTATTTTAGAAAAACCCAAACAACTAAAAAAAAAAAACCCAAGCCCCTAAAAACAACACCTCTGAGCACAAGCACACTATATCAAAAAGATATTTCATCTTTTACTATGGTTCTGATCTACCATTTCTCTAGGGAATATCAGGATTGGGGCAGTGTCGTACTACCCTATCTGCCTGAGGCTGCTGCTCCTGCGGCTGAGACGCAGAAGGAAGTGTGCCAGCTCCTCAGCTGTTGCAATGTGTGGCCTGGGGTAGTCACGTTCATCAACGGTTTTACTCTGATACACAAGGCAGCAACCTTGGGCAGCTGAGGGATGGACATATTTTTGCTTCTCCTGGCTGATGGTTGCAGTGGGGAGAAAGAGCAAAGTGAAAAAGGATCTGAAACCACTAAATCCAAATTCAATCTCCCAGAAATCACAAGCCAGGCTCCCTTTGTTGACCACAGGGATTAAAAAAAGTGATTCTTTTGAATTGCTAAGAAATTTGCTTTACTATATATAAAAGACAAAGAAATTATGTTTTATCAGACCACTCTTTCTCCTTTCTACCCATTAGTAATTTAAACGAGTGTAGAAGAAACAAGAAGAGGTCATTTTTCAGGTTATTAACCTGGACATCACCTCCATGAAAATTTACCTTCAAAGGCAATGAAAAGCTTAATTGCTGTACAACACGTTGAGACTCTTGATCTCAAAAAAAAGCAAAATATACTACAAATAAGGCAGGAACAATTACAGAAGAAAAGGCCGAAGATGTCTTGATGAACACCAAATGAGGAAAAGCATAACTATAGAGTCACAGCTTATTGCACTATACAGAAGCCTAGATTTCTCTAGAAAGAGTCATCAAACTCTCCTGAAAGCTAAATCTCTGTATCTGATTTTACTGGATACAATGTGACCTGTCAGACTTCGAAGGAGAAAAGAAAGGATTTCTGTGAATACAAGTCAGACTTCAGCTTCAAGAAGCATTTAAGGATTCAAATAGCTAGAAAGTTTTATTGCATTTTTAAACAGACTGATCACATACCTGTCTAAGTGAATTCTTCTCAGGAATGATCTTCCTAGGGGGCTCATCATTATTACAGTCTTCTCTCTCAGAGGAATTCTGTGAAAGAAAGTAAACTTTAATTCAGTTCTTATCCCTAGTATTAGTCTGCAAGGAGAAAAGTAACAGAGTATTTGTACTACACAGGCTGTAGTATTTTACACATACATATACCGGAAGCTAACTTGTACTTTTATGCCAAACAGCTTGTTATGGCAGAGAAAGAATTCCTCCTCCTCAACACAATGCACCACTGTGCAGGTATCTATTGAAGAAGCCTGTGTTTTAAGGATTTATTCTGAAACTATCAATAACGGACACTTTGAAAAGCTGAAATGGTGGTTGGATCAGCATGGCAACAACAGTCCTCCTGAACACCCCAGAATAACTACTTGAAACAGTGGAACCTGTTGAAAACGGAACGTTGTTAATGGGTACAACTATTGTTCTCCACACTCCTATGCTTTTAATCCACTTAATTAATTGCACCGAGTCTCCTTGGCTGCCAAAAATCATAGAGAAATGATGATAGAGCTAAATTCTAGTGAAAGAGGTTATAAAGAGATCCTTCAAAAAAACAAAATCATGTAGGTAGGATGTGACATCATGCTATCACATGACTATGTTTTCTACTCCTGCCCTCTGACTTTACGTACCTGTACAATTTCTAGAAAAGCTGATGCTCCAAAACTTAAACTGCCACCTCCAAAAAAAAGAGCATCAGTAGGAAAAGAGAAGGTGAACTAGGCTTTTCCAGCACGAGTAAGACTGACCACCAAGAGACTTTTGTCCTGTTAACCTCATGTTTAAAACCAATTATTACTTGCTTTAGAGTAAAGACAAGCTATAGTTTATCTCAGGACATGCAGAGCCGGTAGCAAACATTTGGTTAAAAACTGCTGGGTATGTGCTGGGAATCCTGTCCGCCCTGCCAAAGCCAGCTACCCTGGAAGACAGAGTTCCTTTGCATGGGTTCCGCCACCACATTGACAGTGTAATGACAGCCAGCTTTGGGGGAATCCCACACACATCTAAAACCAGTTGATCACCACAGTATTCATAGCCTCAGGCCACATTCCCACGCAGCCAGTAGTAAGCAACTAAACAGGTTTTAAAGAGATACAGAAAAACTGCTTAGGGAGAGCTGTGCCAGGAAAAGGGTGGTTTCCCAGATACTTGCAGATGAGCTCAGGAGTGTGTATGTTAGGCAGAAGTTTGCATACTACACCTCTCCCCTTTCATCCCCAAATAACCCGTCCTTCACTGAGCTCAGCTCTGCCTGGTTTCTTGCAGAGCCAGCTTCCAGCCCAACACCTCAGGAGACAGAAGTGGCATCTGTTGGCAAAGGAGGAGCTGGGCCCTGCGAACAGGCGGCATGGCAGAGCAGGACTAGCAGAAAGCAAGCAGGCTGCGGGAAGCCATCAGAAGAGCAGTGTGCTCATGTGCCCACTGCAGTGCTGCGTGATCAGGCTCCATCTAGGCTGCTCAGCTTTGCTGGTCTGGTGATGGGGAAGAAAAGGTATAGGCAGGACACAGGGCAGGGGTATGAGCTGTTTGCTGAGAAATGGCAGAGGAGGGGGCAGCAGGGGGAACATTAAAAAAACCCCACCTGGGATGTCATGAACTGTTCAGGAGGATTCTGTGTAAATCAAGGCTTGCAGAACAACTAGTGATTTTGGATTCTTTTTTTCTTTTTTTTTTTAAACAAGATATAGGACCTGCAAGGCACTATGGCATCTGGGATGCTGTAACCAGGGTTTTATAATGGAAATCAATCCTAAACAGGCCTGATAAATTGCTGTAAGAAGCCAGCTTTTAAAAGTTTTCATACGAGGTCTCAGCCAGGACCAAGTTATTACATTAAATCCAGCTCAGAAAGGACAGTGATCATAAAAACATACAAGCTAGAATTACATCTCTCCAAAAAGGAAGGTCAGACATTAAAAGCTGCTCTTTTCTGCTCATGAAACACAGTTCAGTAAGTGGTTAATTCAAGTAAGGATTTTAGTTTTTACACTTTGGAGAAAAAGACCAAGTGTGAGTAATGTAAGAATCTGAGGTGAGTTACTATACACTTCCAGGAAGTGCATTTTGTTGGGGGGGCAAGGGTTTTTTTTATTATTCTGGATGCTTTTTTAACACCTGTCCCCTCCCCTACAATAAGCAGCAAAATTATTTCCCCTTCCAAATAATCTTTCTACGACAGTGAAATCTTGCATTCTTCTCACCTTTCAAAGCTGTCAATGATCTTCCCTCAAAAAAACATCAAAAAGCAGGAAAATCAGGGCTGCTGGTGAACTGTCAGCCCTCATTTTGAAATTTCTAGTTACTGTAAAGCATCAAGTTATCTACTTTTTCTTTAAGCTGAGCATCTAATTTTAAGAGTAAGCAGAGGACCATTTTACATTCATTATCTTTATAGGTGGCAAGGCTAAGAGGTTGGCTGAACAAAGACCAGACAAAGACTGCCAAGTGCATATGGTGGTTCACAGCTTGGCGTCTCACCATTCTACAGCACCAACACAGCAGCTCCGATAGCAGTCTATTAAAGAGGAGCGCTGCTCGTGCACTTTTGTCGGCAAGTAAGTTACGCTCAGTGAAGACAGAATGACTGGAAAGCATTACACTTAAGAAGAAGCACAGATGTTTATAACTCCCACTCATTTTTCAGGACTAGGAAGCCCATCAATCTAGGTGCAGGTACAAGACCCTGCATATTTCAGGACTAACTGTAGCTGCACAGGAGTGAATTTCACTCAATATGGCAACACTTAGCCATGGCCATGGGAAGAGGATAACGTAATCGACTGAAACAGTACATCTATATATTTCTCCTTGCTGAACAAGGTGGGAGGAGGAATAAACACGTGTGAGGTCAGAATAAGGTTTGCTTCAGCAGGACTTCCAGCAATGCTCTCGGCCACAAGAGAGGCAGACAAAGGAAGGAACTGCTCTGAGCACCCTCTCGTGGTTACTGAAATGCATGTCTTGGGCACAGACCTGGAAAGAAGCATTTGGTATCCAGACGGTAAGTTGGGTGTACTCACTGGGAATATTAAAGATCTGCAGCAACTGTACTTGATACATAGAAGAGGAACAATGGAATTTGTCAGGGTGAAAGAAGTGAAGAACAGCAGTGCACACGGAAAGCTGAAAAGCCTTAGAAGCCCCCTTCCATCAGGGAAAACTTTTTAATCCTGCAGGCAAGCCTTCCTTCACATATTAAAGCCAGGCTGCCCAACTTGCACACAGGGGTATCTCCATTGGAATAAGTACAAGCAAGACAAGATGAGAAGTGCTATAGTCTCTAAAGCGCAAATTGATCAATCTTGGTGAGATAAATACTGCCCTACACTCTTTCCACAAACAGGTAAAATAATTTTTATTTGCCCAAGGTCACACAAGGACAATGGAAGCACCAGGAATAGAACCAGGAAAGCCAAGCTCTTCGTTCTTGTAACCTTCAAAATTACTCTCTGCCAGGAGGCTCCTGTAAAGGGGCTCTCCCCTCCATAGCTCAGTTTTCCTAAAATGGCTACTGTCTGCAGTGAGATCTTTTTAAATCTGATTTGCATTTAAAACTTCAGCCTGTAATTAACAGAATATAACTCCATGGCAGGTTGTCTCAAAGACCACTACGAAATTATTACTATTTAACTCTCCCCATGAAGCCTCCTCCACCACTAAACACAACATGCTACCATGCATACAAAATCCCTAGACTGAAGCGTCTGACGGGAGATGACATGCAGTATTTTGCGTACACAGCCCAGCAAAACACTGCTGGGAACGAGATATAATACACTGAGAAATGCACTCCCAGGGACTACCAATTGGGCAGAGCTACCTTTAGTACCGCCTCGCTTGTCGTGGTGGAAATCAAACCCCTGCCAACTAGGGGAGGCTTTCTTTGGTGCTGTTCTGCCCTGCACTAATTATAAAAGAGTACAGACGCAGCCTTTTTCCAAATGTGGGGAGGTGGGGGTGGGGGAGAAGCGTGTGTCTATGCAAAGAGCACAACTATTTTTTATGCTTTCAAATTCTTAATCCTGTTTGGAGCTGTCAGTGGGGGTTAATGGAAGCCTTGGATAGGAGAATTCCAATCTGGTTGGCAGATGGATAGGTTGGTTATAGCTGCATAACTATGTCTTGCCTGCAGGCACAATTCAGAACACTGTTAAAGCAATATAAAGTCTCTGTCAAGCTGAACCATTTGGATCAGTAGCAAGGAGAAATAATAATAAAAAAAGGAGTTCATTTCTGGGCCTTGCGCATTTATGCTAGTATGCAGAAACTGATTAATTGTCATCGTGTGCTGGTCTGCTATACCTCAGATTTCTACTTCTGGAGTAGATTTTGCATGCTAATATAATCATTCTCCCTCTTGAGACATTAGCAAATAATCAAATGAAAAACAGGATCATAATTTACTGAGATTCGGGCAATTCTCTATGCAAATTTGACTTGTTATTGCTGCTGCCTCGTTAATCTGAATGCCTTTGACAAACTCCTTTGATTTATGAACTCATGACAACTCCAATGTGTATATATTTTGCTAGATTGACATTATCATTAAGAGTGGGTGGACTGAGCTCACATGAATGGCTGATTTTATTCGCTGGTGTCTGCTGCTCAACAGCTGAGCATCTCCTTCTCACAAAGCCCCTGAGCGCCAGGCTCTTCCCATCTACCCATCCATTCATCATCTCGATGTTAATTGGCCCAGGCTTTAAGCAAATTTTCAACACGATTTAAAGGCACGATGACACTGATTACTGACCCTCTGCCATACGGTGCCTATTGATTAACCTGACAGAGATGATGAGCTTGAGGGAAACTAGGTGTGTGCAGACCTCAGGGGGGGAAAAAAATAATATATTGTTTATGCAGGCAAAACACTTGTCATTATCCCAAAGGCCAGAATTTGTGCTGCACTGGCCCTTAAAACACTATTGCTTTAAACACCTGCATCCAATACAGAAAGTGCTTGCTTGCTGTAGAAAAATGATTACAAATTTGATGTCATGTGCAGTCTGTATTTTAATCGAGTTCCCTGATAAATAGACCCCCTCAAGCCAATCAAGTCTCAACTCTAGCCATTGCGTGTGTATACATCAGTTCGAACAGAAGCCTGGGCAGGGTGAGTTTTTAGTGGTATCAGCAGATCTGGCTGCACGTTGGAAATCTACTTGGGTATTTCAGGTCTCTAAGCAAATAACACAGTGGGAACACAGTGTCCAAACACTTACAGTAGAGTAAATGTTTCAAGGGCAAACTGGATGTCAGGCATAGCTATCCTGGTATTTCTGTTGCCACATTAAAATAGATGCTTTAGCACACACCAGCAAAATAGGGCATTTCCCTTTTTCCTGTGCAAACTGTTGATAGGACCTGACCCTCAAGCTCCTAGGTGCATTGAGTGAATGCAACATTTTATCAGAGCTTGAAAAGAACTTACATCTTCTTTCAGGTTTCTCGAAGTGTCCCTGTGCTGCACTTGGTCCTCCTCATGAAGGACAGAGGGATACTGTCTTAGCCAAGAGGGAATCACTGAATAGTTACATCCACATTCTGCCTGCAGACTAGTGCTATATAAAAGGAAAATGAAGCAGAAGGCCTGTTTAACGCCTGTCCTGCCCCAGGTTATGTCTGTCAGTCAGTGCACACTGTTCTTCTTTCCCACTTCAAGCCAGCAGCCTGCCAGCAATCAGGATGTTTCTCTTGTTTAGTGCAGGGTGGGGAGAATTTGAGGGAGGGGGGTTGTTGCCACAAGATGCTACAAAGTTAGTTGTCTTCTAGCATGCATCAATTTCTAGCAGAAAACAGAACAAGGAACCATTGGGTAAAGGATGGAGAAATTAGCTGTAATTGCCTGATGATGCCCATGTCAGCCAGAGTAGACTGAAAAGTGGAAGGGGATAGAGGGAGAACAGAAAAAGAGAAAAAGAGAGAGATGTGTGGAAATAACTGCCAGTCTAAGACTAGAGGCACATATAAGCCTTATACTCCCTTTCCAATAACCTTTGTAAGTGATAGATGAGTCCAAGCCCATTGTTATCGTTAAGGGACTGTCAGCATCCTGATTTTATAAATGCTGTCTGTCAGTTTATAAATATCTCAGCCATTTCAAACACTGCTAGGATGAATCCTGGCATAGCCAATGTCAGCCTGAAAGCAGTATTACCGTTAAAAAAAATATGGGTCTAACATCCACTGAAAACATTTAAGGATCCTTTTTCTCCTACCATAAGGCCCAAAACATTCAAATTCATGCTTATTTGGCTAGTCATTACAATATATAAAAGTGGTCCTTAACAATGGTAATGTTCTTTGAGAAAAACAAGTACGAAAGCTGCAAGTTTGAAGGCAATACTCCGCCTGTTCGGTAGATAAAACAAAAGTGACAGCTGTAACACACAGGGAGATCCACAGCAATGAAAATGCAGAGATAAGTATCAGACCCCATTCCTCCTTGGCATTTGCTGCTCTGAACATTCACTGAGATTAGATCCTTTCAGAGAACACCATAAATTGCAATGTGTAGGCACAAGGGGGTGACTTCAGCCTGGAATGAAGGCACAGACAAGTTTCCCAGCTCTTACAAGTTTAACGTTAAATGGTACTTTTGCAAGGGGCTTATGGCTAAGCATAGGAAGGAATGATGGAAGGAGAGGGCAGAGAAACTGCAGCCTGTCTTGCAGTGACTGATATCAGAGAAGGAAAGGGAATAAGCTAAACTGGCCTTCCAGTTCAGTGCCTGCTGTGCGGACTGATGTGCATATGTGTATCATGTTCATGTATCTATTACCTTGTTAGCTGTACAGAACTTGGCTTTTTTTCCTCCAATACATTCATAAACTCCCCATGATAGGGACTTTTCCAGCCACTACCTGGAACACTTGTGTGGTGCCTAAAGAAATAATGCTAAAATTCATGCCCGAGAGTTCAGGTACCTACTATAACCTAAATCCCCAAACTGAAGCTCTGACAGCAGTGAAAATGGAAGTACAGCACTGCCCCTCCAACCAGAGACACGCACACATGTTCACACAAGCCCTGGCTTCATCTGCAGCTATGTTAACGCTGCCCTCAATAACAGAAATGTTTCAACAATCTTTTCTGCAGTTGAAAACTAGGACAAGATTATGTTTTTTACATCTGTAGAATGGATCCTTTGCATTTTTCCTTATTTTTCATTCAAATCAATAACTAGAAAAACATGCACTTTCAAAGCATAGAGACTTGATAACGGAACTTCATAACATCAAGAAGAGTTTCTTATCAAATTATTTAACTTAATTACTGGTTGATCAAAAGGGTAATTTCAGGATGTGGGGAGTCTTAGCATTACCAGAAGAACAGTAAATTCAGTTTAAGGTCAAAATACCAAAAGACAGCACAAATATAAAAAAGTCTGATGAACAGATGCATTTTTGAAGAGCACAAATCTAGTTGTAGTTAAAAAATAAACAAATTCAGATGCTGGGAACAAGCCATTTAGGGAACTTCTAAAAAGCTAGCTTCCCTTCATACACATTTATCAAATGAGAGTGAGAGAGACAGGCAGAGAGAGAGAGGAAAAAAAAAAAAAATATATATATATATATAAGGCTAATGAGAACAGTCTTTCCACATTCCCCGGGAAGCAGCCCTATTTAACATTTCTGTTCTGTGAATTTAAGAGAGTCAGCAGTGGTAAATTTGCTTTTAATATTCAAGCTTTCAAGCCTTGTAAGCTAGTTGGCCAATGGCCCTTTCTATTCCAATGTTTGTTGGTGCCTTATTTACACAAGCATTACATCCAGAGAGCCTTTGAATATAATTTCACGTGGATTAAGGGAAGAACATTTGCTTCTGCTAATCAGGACATCTGGTTATTTTCGTAACTCACAGACATCTGCATTAGGCAGTTCGACTTCCACATTCCTCATAACAAGGTTAGAGCTTAAGAAGCCTCAAGGATCTCTAGCTGAATTTTATTATTTGCATTTTCTCACAGCCAGATCTGTTTCAGAATTTCTTTTCCTAAATAGCACAAATCGATCAGCACATTCACAGGTATACACATGCTTTCACAGCTAGCACTTTCTATGCGTGATTTTATAGTGTACATCTTGTATTCCCAAGATTTTATAGCAGTTCAAAGCTACCTACATCTTTAAGGCATAGAAAGCACATACTCCCCCAAAACATCCAATTAACCTTATAATATGCATAATATGGGTATATTTCCAAATATCCAACCAGGCCACTTACGTAAGCCTGGTGTCAGGACTTGTTCTGAATGTTACCACTGTGCTTTGGTTTGTCTCCTACTAGCACTCAGCCTCTTATCTGCTCCCCACATCGAACACAACAGTATTCTTCCCTTTCTATTCTTCAGGACAACCTTAAAAGACTGGAGAGATCATTCAATTTGTGCTCAAATTCTTCTTTAAACAGTTTTGGATGAGGTTAAATTTCTTTGCCAGACTGCAGAATTGTGCCACGCATACTTCAGGAAGAGGGACTTCTCAGGCAACAGAAGCCTTTTAGAGAAGAACTGAATCAGTGAAGACTTGGGTCTCACTGCTTTGTCGCCTTTATTTTGCTACATTCCTTTCACAAAAATTAATTTTCACCACTCTTCTCTGCATGTTAAAGTACTAAAGTTTGAAAGTATAGACTCTCAGTTCACAGGATTCTTCCACCCCCGCCATTGAATTATAGCTTTTATCAGTGCTTCTGTATGCTGGAATAAGATTTTTCTTGCTTTTTAACCCTACATGTAAGGGGGAGCAAGGGAAAGCACAAAGTCCACTTTTACAGGCTCTGAACATAAGCCAACATCCAAAAAATGTCAAAAACATATTTCTAGTACTAACAAGAGTTAGCAATAGCCAGTAGATCCAGGGAGAGTTTTTTAAAACTTTTTATTTATTAAAATTATCTAGATACAGATTAAATTTCTTTGTACAATATTTATTACAGTTTCATCTGCATAGAAGCTGCAAGGGCTCTGAGAAACGGGCTGTAAAATTGGCTAGTATTGCTGTGGATTTCATGTCCCCCTTGAAGCATTATTTTCTAACTTTTTATAACTACTTCCCTCAAAGGACCAATGGTCTCACCATAAATCCCCTTCCCACCTCATCCCTGGTCATCGCACACACTTACTTTGATTTTCTTTTTTTTCCCAAACAATCTCATTCTGAGCTTTCCTGTCAAGTAGACAAAAAGACTTCCGCTTCTCATCACACCCCCTTTCTTAGAAAGCCCATGGCTTTCTCGCTCCCAAATATCCAATTCAATCACACTGTCCTCATCTTACTGTACTGTTTTATGATTTTCTTATTGTTTCTTCCTTCCTATTTTTCATTGCAGGAAAGGAGAAAAGGAGATACAAAACAAAGATATGAAGCAGAAATTATCTGCCCAAAGTCAAAACAACAGCATGGGGGAACAAACCCCAAGTTCTGTGTCCCAGACTGTTAACTTTTAGGCACAGCTTCTCTTCAAAATACTGAATGAAGGCAGCTCACTTGTTTAAACAAAAAGGCTACTCAGTGATTAGTGCTGTGTTAGATAGATGTGAATTCACAGCATACTGTCTACACCACAGTATGTAGAGACACCCATATCTTTATGTCTTAGACAATGTGAGCCAGGGGATCCTGCAGCCAAAGCAACTTGGTTTTCAATCTAAAACAGCTTCAAAGTACCTACACAGTCTCCATGGAGCAATTCAAGTGACTTAGCTACACCTCCTCGACGTGCCTCACGGTAGTCATTTCTCCATACAGGAGGCCTCCGTGCTTTTTCCAGCTTCCAAAGCTACCTTCATTACAGGAAGCATCATCCACCACTGAACTATGGGGCAAATTTCGTTAACTTCCAGTACATTATGTGTTTACTCCCACAGAGTGCTGTTGAAAACCCTCATTGCTGATATAAAAAGAGGTGTGAGTCTAAACATGTCCCAACCTTCCATCACATCAAGCAAAAGTATTTTATAATCTTCTAAAAAAAAAAAAAGAGTGGAAAATTACACATTAGGCACTGCACATTGTAACATTTGCTTAGCAAGCATTGCGGCCTTTTAACAGCTGCCGCCCATGAAACAAACCCCTGGGTCCTCCTGATTTGGCTAGATCAAATTTGAATGTGGTAACACAACAGCCTCTCCTGTAACATTTCAATGTAAAAGCTCACTATTAGATTCTGCTATTAACAAAAAATTCCAACTCCGAAACACCACTGTCTTGAACAAAAGCAAGGAGTTACAAAATGTTGTTGGAAATCTCACTCTGTGGGGTAAGGAAGACCACAACAGAGACCATCAAATGGGGTGGGTAGTCAAGCAATCAAAGAACTAAAGATAAGGGTGTATATAGTATCTCGCCTTCAGATACCTTGGGGCTAGCAAACATTTTGTTCCTATAGGAAATTATACAGCTCCAGATCACTGTCTATTGAGATCCACTATTTACAGCTTTTTGCTACAACATGAATGGCTTATTAAACCCCCAACATATCTGTTTTAGTTAACTTTTCAGTGGAGAGGGGCCAGGAAAACAAAATGTACTTAAATGTTGAATTTTTTTTTTTCCAGGCTGAATGCCTTTCATCCAATAAGACATTCAAAGCAGTGACCCAGCAAATGGATTGAAAAAGCAATCTTCCGTCTCAGTGCCGCATTATCATTCCTATTCAGTATTCTCGGTGAGATATCTCAATCAGCTGGATGTGTGTGTAAGTGACAGCGCAGCCCATTGCTGGGTTAATTAAACATTTGACTTTAACACCCTCCCCGTCATTAAGCAAATAAAAACAGATAATTCAAACTGCACTTCATCCACAGGGTACACAACATACATGTCAAAATTAAGAGAGTCCAAGGCCCTCAGGGAGTTCTACTCGGGTAGGTAATCAGTTTAAATCTTATCTGGTTTATCAATTATTCTATTGATTAAAGCAGGGTGATTACACAAAACTCCCTCTTGCCACATGGGATACATGTCAGCAGAGCAGGACAACACAGGGAGGCTCAAAAACGATTTAAAGAAAATACAGACAGATGAATAACAGTCTATTAGTACATGCCAGCAATCCATAGATGGAAAGCCTGATTCTTCTTTTTAAGTAAGTGAATTAAAGTCTTTCCAAATTAGAGTGCCAATGCCGTTACCTCATCTGCTTTACAATCAGATCTATATGTTGAAAGGGCAACATTTCTTCATTTTAAGCAGATTATTTCTTGCCCAGCATTTGGAATACGTTTTATTGATGCTGGTCGTGGAACATAACAAAGACACCAAACACAAGAAATCCCAGACTTTTAAAAGGCATTATACTTACCTACCCATGACTCTCAAGAAGTAGCTAGAAAGGGCATTCTCAGGACTTCAACATACATAACATAGGCGCAAGTAAAATGTTGTATTTTAATTATTAACACGTGACAGCTCATCTCAGACAAAAAGACTGTGCTTTGGAGTTTTGGAGATTTTTCTGGAGACCTCATTGGCAGCTGTGGGAGCTGCTACTGGCACATGCTCTTGATTTTCCACAAGCCCTCACACAAAATCCCACCATTGTAGTCCTCACTGCAACTTCTCTCTTGCGCACACCCACAGTACACAAAGCAATTCCAATTACTTGTCATTTTTTGTTTTCAGGTGAAGAAAGGCTCAAAGTACCTTCCAAGGTCTGTTCATATCCTGAGTCTGTGAGCATAGTCCCACCTCCATTATCACCCCAGTAACATTTTGTTTCAAGTTTGTCACATCCTAAACTGGATCCTAAACTGGCCTGTTACAAGACCTTGCCTTACACATATAAACCAGGAATCTTTTAAAAATGAAACACTGTAGTCTACAAAAATTATTGAAATTTCTAAAAGTTCCCTCTCAAAGCAAACAATTAGCAGCAGGAGAAAGATCACTTTGAGATGAGAGACTTCCCCCCCTTCACAGTAACATCTCCTACAATCTGCTTCATAATGGTCAGACTGGTAACTTTAGTTATCAGTCATCTCATTACATCTCAATTTTTAATCAGAACAGAGGTCAAAATACCAACAAGCAGGAGAGCCCCAATGCCCCACTGGCCAGTGCTGCTGGAGTTGCAGTCACAGCAGTGTTAAGAAACAAGGCCAGCTAAAAAGCAGGCCTGAGGTGTATGTTCTTGCCTTTCACCTTCAGAAAGGGATTATATGCCACTCCATACTGGCACTGTGTGTGCATCCAACCATACTTCAGCCTCTTCTTCGTAGATCTCTTTTCTTCCTCTGAAGCAAACTAAAAGCCTACATTAGCATGCTGTATTTTACTCTCACCACTAGAAATACTGAGGGTGCTATTTGTAATTGTATTCTTTTAAGAGGTTTGTTCTCTGCAGCTGTTTTCTGCTTGCAGTGTATTTTGTGTAATCAGCACATCATCATAAATACATTGGCTGTTCCCCCGAGGGAAGCTGTCACTGTTTAATTTACAGAACAACCTGGCCAATGTGAATTCTAACACTACAACACTATGGCAAGAAGTTACCACACTCGGAAAAACAGGTTTCTATGAATTTTTATATCAAGAGCTGGTCCCAGGACAATTTAGGTTCCAGAAATAGATTGTTTTAAAAGCACTTTACACACTGGATGGAATGGATTGTTTCCCACTTACAGCTTAAGGCAGCACCAAACTCACTCCCACATTATTTTAAAGGTGACAGTCCCAATCCCTCCAACACGACCATTTCCACTTCTGACTTCTACCAAAAGGATGCACTGCATGTAGGTGTCTTATGCTATGTATCAATTTTTTAATATTTATTTTTAGAGTTACGAAAAACCCCAAAATATCGGCATGTTAGTTGTCCTCATTTCAACAAGGGAACATATTCTGTTGCAAGGTCAAATGTTATTACCTACATCAAAGGATTGCTGCACAGTTTATTACTCTGAAACTGCAATACAAGAGCAAGGCATATTCCTGAAAGAGTAAAAACGTATGCAGCTTTATTGGCTGAATGAAGAGTTGCTTCCTTTGTTTGTTAGATATATGGTTGTATTTTGAGAGAGTAAATCACATGGATTTTTGCAAAAGGTAGGCAAAAGGCAGACCTTACTACATACAGACACAATTTAGAAAATTCCATGATGATACTAAATCACATAGGCAATCATTTAACCATGAACCCCAAATAAACATTGGGGCATGACCAATGAGTTATTGGGGTATTTCATTAGCAACGGCTACTAGAAGCAGTCTACCTAACTAGTAGGAAAGGGAGTCTCGAAGGCTGATAACTTGATTATATTTTTTTATACTTATATGTGTGTATATATATAAATGCTAGAGAGAAACAACTACAAATGTAAATAAAATCAAAACCAATTTATTTCATACATTTTTTCCAAAATCTGCCTTCCATTTTAGCAGGCAGCAGGTTGTTAAATTTCAATGAAACTGAAAATTCCCAAGTTCTGTATATAGCAGCACTTTGCTAATTCTCTGTGGTAATTAGAAGCCCTGTTTAACATCACCAGACACAGGGCAAGTACACAAACATAATAAAGAAGAATCATGCACATCATAGAGTCGTGTTTATGTATTTTGACAAGCATAGTTTAATTTTACTTAGCTGGCAGAGCATTCTAGTAAATGATTTTCATCTATCTATGTAAAAAAATCTAAGGAACAACTACTGAAGCAAAATAAATAGCATCTTATCTCTGATATGGTTTATGAGAATGATCTACCAAACATACAGAAAGCTGAGTGGAAATGCCTGAAATTTTATGGAAAACTGAGTCATTTGGTTGTCAAGAGAAGAAAGAATATAGGAAAGAGACTACCTGACTATTTTTAAGTACCTTGTAAGTGGTAGCCAACAGAAAGCAGATTAAATAAAAAGAAAGCCACTTAACACGGTGTAGCAAAGTATCAGTTCAAGCTATGAGTTTTAACATCAGGGAGCGCATTTTTACTGAGTGCTTGGGTTTGGCCCCCTGAAATTTGCATGTGGTCACATAAATACTTTCAAAGTATTTCATTTCTTTCTCCCTATACGAGTGCCTTTTCAGAACTACCTCTGAAATATTTCCCAAGAGTCACTGAATTCTGACCAATACTGGCTTAAATGCTGGATGATAAAGTACTTGATTACTTCCCCAGGTTTGTGGTTAAAACTCTGTATTTTAATTTTTAAACTATTACTTCTGGCATTAGCTCTTTGTCAGCTCTGCAGAAATAGGTAAACTTCATCTTTGTGCAACTTGCTCCCTCTGAAGTGCTGCCGATGGAGCCAACAAATTCAAAAGGATAACAGAGCCAAGTGATTTACAGCGGACTACGCTGGTGCTCGGCGCACAGGAACATTTATGATTGCTGTAAGGGGACTGCAGTGGGGTATACTCAATGCCTCCTTTCGTCTAAAGCAAGAAAGATTAAGATCAGCCAGCGGAAGAGCGTGGACAAGTCACTGAAATGTTGTTTAACAGAACGACACAGTGAATAACGCGCAGCAGCAGCTCCGTTCCCGATCCCGACACTCGGCGAGCCCACGGGGCCGGCTCGGAGCCCCGAGCCCTGCAGTACCGGCCGGGGCCGTGAGAGCGCAGCACAGCCCAGCACAGCCCAGCACAGCCCCCCGGCACTCCGAGGCATGCGCGGTGTGCGCGCACACGCACAGCCTGACTCTAATTCAATTAGCGCAGGCTGCAACTCCAGAAAAGAGGAATTCAATTAGTGCATTGTGCGGCTCCACGGTCCCTCCCGGCAGATGCTGGCGGGCCGGAGGACCCGGAGCCGGCTCCGACAACAGCCGCCCGCCTGCAGCCACGGGAGGTGCGGGCTGCCTGTGCCGCCCCTCACCGCCCCCCCTCCCGCTGACTGAGAGCCCCGATGAGCTCGGTTTCATTTTTTTAAACTAATCCGCCGGTGTGCTAAAGCCCTTGCCCTCAGGAAGGGCGCTTTACAGAATCAGGAGATCGTTAATGCAGGGGCTGAAGGATGGGAGGCCTTTTGGCTACAAAGCAGCATAAATTAATCGCCATGCTGGGGTGGTACTTCTCCGTGACAGGTACTGGCACACTTCTTGATACTCAGGCTGAAGAACTAATAAAAGCATGTGCAACTTTTGACAATCCATACAGGTGTAGAATAAATGTCGATTTCTAATTATTAAGTTATAATGCATTACCAAAGAAACCCCAAACTGTCTCCAGCGATCCAGAGAAAGACTACTTTGCCACCTGAAAGGAGGGAAGCGTCTCTTGTCATTGCTATTGCCCATGAGCTGAGATCTTGCAGCACAACCGAGGGTCTCTCAGAGTTTGGTGGGTTTCCCAGCATCACAAGTAACAGCACAGGTTATGCCACCAGCCAGACAAGGCCATTAGATTTAAAGGGGGATAAGCCCTAAAGATGTTCAAAGCTGTTCTGTTGGGCATTTACTTTCTGAAGTGAGTATGTTCTTTACATTCGCTGAGCATTTCCTGTATTAAAAAAAATCTCCAGCTAGAATAACCCTCTTGGTACTCCTACAGCAAAGCACCCAAAAGTCTGAACCGCAGATGGGGGCCGGAGTCAAGCACAAAGATCACACAATTAATTTGGCTTGACTTCTGCTCCCTCTCCTATCCCCTCTCATGCCTTTATAATTGCTGCTGCCAGGTGGTAAGACAAGGAGAAACTGCTGCTGAACACCTCCAACATGGAACTTTGCTTAAAAAAAACCAGGTGTCACATTGTGGCAGTTCAATATTTCATAGCCAATACAAGGAATGTGCAACAATACTGCAACTTTAAATCTTTGCCTCCTATGTCAGTCTCTCTCCTCTCATTGTAATGCCAAAGGGAACAGCAATCAGAGTGGAGATGTTCAACGTGATAGAGGTCAGGACACCAGTGGATCAACGTACCAGAAACACGACCTTGTTTATTTTTTTCCCCAGTATTATTGTTTACAGGGTGCTTTGCTCATGTACCTTGTGGTTCTTAGCTAAAAGATGAAATTACAGCCCAGGATGAACCGCTCAGGCACACATCCAATTTGTGTTTCCATCTCAGAAAACAAAAAGCTTCTGAGGCCCTCGGGCTGCCATTCAAACTTGGAGAGGCTGACATTTTTAACAGCATGAACCAGAGACTGGCAGAGGGAATGATCTAATGCATTTCTGACTTGTCAATCAAAGATCTCACCTCTGCTGTCTTGTAAACAGTTGGGGGCCACCTAACTACACTCATAACCAGGGGAGAGCCTGCCACCAGCTGGGGGGTGCTGGAGCCACATGCTCTGGCTATTAGTCACCAAAATTATGAGTCCGTTTTAAAGGCGCACAGCAAACAGCCTGTGGGCAGATTTCACACGGCCGCTGGGAGAGCACGCGGGGGGGAATACAAAGCAGGCTTGGTCGAGGGCTGCCACATCTCCACACTGATGGAGTCTATGGACCAGACACCCCATCCCTCTCCCAATTAGAGACAGAACTACGCACATGAGCGAACACTAGCTCCAAAGCCAAATGATTTCCTTCAAATGCATTACTCACAAATGCATTTCTGAGCAGGAACAGTTTGCTCACCCTGAGACTTCTGCTTTAACCTCCTGTATAACCGTAAATAAAGTACTACTACTCACATTTACGCTGTATTTCCCAGCAATAAAATGTCAACTTTTAAGGCAAAAATGCGTGAACAGGCTAAAGAAAATTTACAGAGGCAACTGTTCCTAACAATTTACTGACCATGCTTCTTTAATTAATATTCCACTTCCTAACACATAAATACAAACATTGGGAAAAAAATGTAACAATAATTTGAGAAATGAGTTTCTTCTTCGTGGTGCAACAGTCTTCCATCACTACAGACCATTTACATCTTTCATACTCTCATCTTTCTCCAAAATCCACCTCAGCCCAAAGAAAGGAGTAGTGGACCTCAAGTGCACCTGTTTACTTCAGTTTGCATCACACAGCACACTCACACCTTCCTCAACCAGGACAGAGCTTTCTGCCAAGACCAAGGAAGACACACCTTGCTTCTGCAAAAGCAAGCAAAAAGCAGTCCCCTTCTGCTGATAGACCCTGATGTGCAGCTCTTTACCATAAAGACCTTCACTTTAGGTAAAGAAAAATGCACTTCTGCATTCACCGAGGTGCTGCTACTTCCACCACAAAAGTTAATCCTGCTGTTTGACTACTAGAGCCCGTTACAGAAGTAAGAGTTTTAGATCTGGCAAAATAAAGCTGACAAGACAACTCTTCACTTTTTCACTGGTGCCTGGGCTCCAGGCAAAGAAGCAAAAGCACGACTCCCGTCCTAGAAGTTTACAATCTAAACGGGAGCTGATATTTGTGATGAGTCTCAGTTAGGTAAAAAGGTAGAGCTGGACTGCTCTCTGTGATTACCCTGATATACACAACCTTTGGCAAGACTTTTAAATTGCTTTTTTAGTCTCCTCATTTATACAACAGTTTACAGAAAAAAATTCAAGGAAATACTGTGGTCTTCTGCAAACCTGGAACGATTAATACAATAATTTCATTGGCATGCCTGATGGGTGTAATCATAAAATAGGATTTTCAAAGAACTGCAACTATTAAAAGCAACATAAATAGAGCCTTGTGAGCATGCATGGAAAGTGTTTTAAATGGGAAAGTAATTATCTTCAAATGAAAAATGTCATGAAAACAGACAACTGTTGGCACATCTGGAAATTCCATGGATTTCTAGGAAAAAGAATACATTCTGCATAGATTTTTAATTATTATTAAGAGAATCCACGTATAACCTAGTCTCCAGCTGCTTCACAGAAGTACAGTAAAATTTGGAATAAAAGACATTGAAAATGGAATGGTTGGCTTTTTTCTTTTGTTAAAATATCCTCTTTGACCCCTTCCCACTGCCTTATAGGAGTTCACATTCCAATTTGCCTCCATCTTCCACAATGATCTCTATGAAATTCAGTTACACAAATTCTGTTGCAAAGCCCTTTGAGATAAAAGATGTTAAAGAACTGTTTCTAGCTCCTTATTTCCCCATTCACAGGTTTAGCCTTAAAACCTCTCTCACCATGGGAGGATTGCCAAAGAGCTGAGGAACCAGAAGACTGTGTTTTCACACAAGTGTCTCCAATAATAAAAACACACAGAGAAGAAAAATGAAGTTATCTGACATATTAACAGAATCTTCTCTAAATCGACTATGTGCCAATGTTTCCCATGAGGAGTCAGAAGGGCTTTAACTGAGCTATTCAAAAGAGCCTCTTTCCATATTTCTGTCTGAGCAGCTCAAGGTAAGCATGTAAATAACTAGACAAATTCAGCAGTGACTAAGTAGCCTTCCAGATGGCATCTTCGCTTTTGCCACAAGCAAAGAACATTGATATGCTTCTCCAGTTACTTCAAGCTTGCTATGGAAAAAAGAAAATAACTTAATATGAGAAAATTTGCTGGGCTACAAGAAAGTCTTTAATGCTTTCCTGAAGATTCCGTATCAAAAAAGCATTAAAAAACAATGAAATACGGCAACATCACAGCTTCAAGCAAACTCCAAACCACTCTCATGTAGACTTCTGCATGGGAAAATGGAGAAGCCATGTCTCACAGAGGGGAGTTTTCTTCAAACCATGCAAGTTAATGGGGATCAAAGCCCAGTGAAAAAAATAGACTGAAATATGGATGATTCATCACTGCAGAAGCTGTTGCTGGCAATTTAAGTTTCTCTCTCAATTGGCACTAAATGTGTTCCCCAGCACAGCAGTCAGAGCACTGTGAAGAATACCAGTATACCATTTCAGATGGCAAGCAGGTTAAGACTTCCCCAATTCCCAGTCACTACATAACACATGGAAATGTCTCTCAAAATCTGCAGGAATGCAAATATCGAAGTTCTACTACTCTCCCAAGAAGGCAGTACATGGTGAATGGTTGTGCAGCTGACTCATTTGACCCAAAATATCAATGCAGTGCATTAGCAGAAAAGTTATTGTTCATATCTATCATTAGCAAGAACATCCTGAGCTAGAAGAGGCTAATTCCCCTTCCCCTTTATAATGTGTGCTTATTCTGAGTAATCAAAAATAATTCAAGTAGAAAGAAAGGAGACCCAATTTGAGCTTAAAAAATCGCTTTCCATATACTGCTAGGGTTCCCCAAAACCTGAGTTTAAAGAGATCTGAGATTTATTCAACAGCAGAAAGCCCAAAAATGAGGTCTGTCTGATTTAGTCAAATTATACAAATCAGAATTAGGAGTCTAAACTCTGCCTGTTGTCTCCAGAGTCCTCTTAGACTAATAAAAAGTCATCTTCCCCCTCCCCCACAGAAAGCTCCAGTAAAAGCTTGCTTCAGCAAAGGAGGCCTGGCAGGACACCTTCCAGAGTCCATCAGTGCTACTGCTGGGTCAGCAAAAAGAGTTGCAGGAAAATCATGTAAGACACTTAAGCCTCCCCTGAGCCTGAGAAGATTATTTCCACAGTACTCTCCTAGCCCTGGGAGTAAGAAGTCAAATTCAAAATTATGTTTGCATGCTGTCCTTTAGAGCCACATAATGAACCAAAATGACTGAAAATTTCAGAAATATTCTAGCTTATTCATTATGTCTGTTTTTGCAAGATGCTGGTAAATAAAACTCTCTGCCACAGGTTAGGTCAGCAGTAGTGTAATCCAGCAGCATAAACCTTGCAGCAAATGTTCATACTACCAGGAGCCCAACAAACATGCTCTCTACAAAGATACTCCTAAGGTCCCTCAATCATTGCAGTTCACACATTGGCTCAGAGACAGAATATCCAACATGAGCATAACATCTCTGCCGACCAGTCTCTGCTGTTTATATCCACATGTCACTGTGAAAAGCTTACAACAATTTTGAAAGCCTTGTCTAGGTTTCTAGAAGCTGACTCATCAGCTACCTCACTCTCTACCCACAGGAGACTGTCTGCATTTTGTAAGATTTGCTGGTCACCTAAAGCATCTGAGCAAGCCCGTTTGGCAGAAAGCCATCTCATGACACAAAAAGGCTTGAAACTAACAAATTCAGAGACCAAAGGAAAAAAAACAGGTTTCTATTATTTGCCTTTTAATTGACAGCTTACTTGTACAATAGTTTTCTGTAGTCAAAATGCCCAGACTACTGCTAACAAACCTGAAGTAAACAAAAGCTGGCATCAAATATTACGGCAATGAACCCACCCCCTCAGTCCTCTACATGGCATATAGAAAACAGAGAGGAGGGGAATCACTGCATGAACAGCCAGATTGGAGACTCTGTGATGGATACTGTTTGCCAAATATAATTAAGTGGTATATTTTTGACACAATTGAAAGCCAATGGAAAAGATTATGGTAGCAAGCCAATTTAGACAAAATGATTACATTAGATCAAGGTAATGGAAAAGCTCCAGCACTGAGCTGCCCTGAATCTACATAAGATGGGTTTAAATACCAGAGATCTGGATGACATAGGAGAGGCATACAGTGTAAAGCAGAATAAGCGGAGTTGAAGCAAGCAAGTAAAGAAGGAGATGCACACGTACACAGATGGAGAGAAAAGGAGTGGAGAGAGACAGAAAGTACCTGGAAAGCTGGGAGTGCGCCAGTCCCTGGGTTATACAGGCATCGCAGCGAGGGCATGCTGTCCGCCAGGCTGGAGCAGCCCAGCCACAGAGACCTGGGCATAGAGCACTGCAGAGAAAGGACAACTATGAGATGGGACTGTATGAGACAGGATGGCACAGATTACAGGAACTTTCAAGGCTTAGCCAAATGGCATCAACACAACTGCACCTGGCCTTAAAGACTAAGATCTCTTTAAGAGAACAAACTGCTCATGAGTCTTTTTCTTGAGAGAAGCTTTACAGATGTCACAGTAGCAAGAAAAAAGCACTATGGATCAAGAAAGTAAACGTTTGATCAATTTTCTACACCAGTGTTTTTCCAGTAACAAAAAGTTTTTCTAATTAATCAGAACTCTTCTTCATGCACAGCCATGCTCCAGGCACAAGACAAAGCAAGCAATTTTGCAAGGGAAGCAGAAAACAAAATAACAACTTTTAAGTGTAATACTGATAGGGAAAGAAAGAGGTTGGGTTTTGTCTGTAAAGGGGATAAAAGGAAAAGCCTGCAATCCAAGGTGAATAGGAACTTGGTAACACTTTATGGGAGTTTCATGTTTCTGCTTGCCTTGTTATTCATTAAATAAAATACAATTATTATAATAAATCGATCTGTTCCTCCAAACACAAATACAAAAAATGAGCCAAAGCAGCCAATCAAGGAAAATACTGGACACTCTGTTAGTTAAAGCCACTATCCCCAGAAATACAGAGAGCTGCTTGTTCACCTTATACCACTACTATTAAATTTAGGGATACATTATGATAGCAATTGCTTTTACCAGCCACAACATTTTTGATGCCATAAACACCGCTGCATTTGTCTAATTACTGGCAAGGCAGGAAAAAACAAGTATATTTTAAATTGGCAGATAGCTATGAAAACTGTAGGATGTGATAGATTGGATGCTAGAGATTTCAAAGCCTCATAGTCGTCTTTTTTTGGAATCCTACCCCCTCTTTTTTTTTTTTTTTGTTAAGGGGGGATGGGAGGAAATCTGAGTTGAAAGGGCAGCTGGAAAGGGTATGAAATGACAGCTGCCTTTTGAGCCACCATTTCTTGCTGCTCTTGAGAGGGCTAGAAAACCTTGCACAATCTTGCACTAAATTAGTTTGTAAGAGCAACATAACTCACCCTTGAGTGAGGAGAAAGGTGATCACCAACATCCATAATCTGGTATTGTGCAGACAGCCAGGGAGAGATTAACCCTGTCTATCACCATGTTCTTTGCCATACTTTGTTGCAATTTACACTACTGTTCCAGAAATAGTATTAAAAGACTGCTGGGGAACGTAACCTATACAAATGTGCTTGTTAGAAGTTTATGATATCTTAAAATAAATTCCTCACCTCATTTGTTTTGTTTTGCTTTTTTTTAAAAAAATAAAAAACTCTTCGCTTTACAAAGGTACTGAAACTCTAGAACTTGAGTACTTCATAGTGATACTTCATATCACATGAATTTGTAGACAATGCCCCTCCTGAAGGCAATTACAGCCACAGTATTAGAGGCAACCAAAATCTGAGCCGTACTTCCTTGCCTGCCAATCCTAACCTCCCAGAAAAAAACTCCCCCCCACAAAAAACCTTCCAAATGCCAGCAATCTTTTCTTTGTAATGTAATAGGTATCACTACAACTATTAAAAACTCTTCTGATAATCAGCCTTTAAAAATAGTGTGCATATCTATATATATGAATGAAGTGGACATCTGTGGTTAAGCATTTCACCAATTTAATAATACACTTATTTAAAGTTGTTTATTGCTCTCCAAGAACATCACAGTAACAAGGGAGATAACTACAACATGCTACCTGTGATGATGCAGAGCAAATTCACTAGGTATTCAGCTGCTTAGCATTACCGATCCTAGAATTCAGAACATCATATTAAAAAAATATGGGGTGGGTTTTTTTAATATACAGACTTATCAAGGTCTTGCCCCAATCACTTATTCCCTCTTCTCAAGCTTTCCCATCCCTTGCGATGTCAACTTTTTGTGCTGTGATAATGAACTCAAAAGAATTGATGGCCATTCAAATTGGCCAGATTGACAAGATAAAAGAAGTTACTTTAAATATTTGTACTGACTGAAGCATGGAGAGACACAGAGGCAGGAAAAAGGAGGCCACTCTGTCAGTAGAAAGGCAAACTTATGGTGCCTTAAAGTTTGTGTGAGACTACGGCTCAAATCAGAGTCCCTACAAGCTGCAGGTAGGGCACTACATTGTGCCAGGGTGCTTACAAGGTAATGAAATGTCTTCGTCTAAAATTGCCACAATAACAAAGGAAAACATTGGGGGACTATTCTGCAGAACACTCTGTACCTAAAGAGGATATCACTACTCACCTATGCACTTCCACTGCTTATTAGTCCAGAATTAGGAAGTCTGTGGCAAAAAATTACCAACATCTTAGATGGCTTCTGAACCTGCTCCACTATATAACAAAATTTATATTACTGATATAGTTCTGTTGCCTATAGTAAAAAATAAGTGTGAAGTTGCACACAGTGTGGGAGAAAATTTCATTCCTATACTTGCCTTTTACCTATTGAAGGAAGCAGAGACACTAAATTACTGTTGGTGACTGAAAGAGGCTTATTCACAAGCATGAACAAAAGGCCTCAGGTGCTTCAATAGAAACAGCTTGCGTGTAAATCAGATGAGTGACCCAACAGAACAACTTCATTTACAGCCTGATCTCTGAAAAATCTCAACAGCCTCTGTCCCCATCCAATGAGCAAGCCACGTGTCAAACACTCACTTTTGTACTGTCAGCTCCACAAACAAGGGACTGGCCTCAACATTCACTGCTTGAAAGCTGACTGACAAAATCCTCTCCTGAACTCAAGTCAATCTACACTGATTTTTCAAAACAAAGATACAGAGGCATAGCATTTGGACTACAGCCAAATGGGAATGCTGATATTGCCTGCAAAGTACTGGGCCAGGGTGCGGCAGTCTCCCTACCTTCCTGACTCCTGACTGCATTAATACTTTGGACACCTGCGCAACTTTTGGACCCAGACATGCAAAGCTTTTCCTCTGTAATAGCCAAGCATCTTTAATACACATTAAATGGTATAATATAGGGAATCATTTGACCAAAAATTACAATTTTTTTCCAATTGATTTTTAAGCCCCGTTCCCTGAACCCTGAAATATATTTTCCCAGTAAAAAAAAAAATACAGACTACAGTTTGAGTCAGTTTGAACAAGACCAGCATCATCCTTCTGACAGAGGCTGGTACCACCTGCTCCACCGGTGATTAAAATGGGCTTGCCTTACTTTGAATTAAAATAGGCTAGAAGCATTCACAGTCCCTGGCTGAGCTGAGTGAGCAGTAACCGTGAGCCAATGGGAAGCCGTATTTTAACCTATTCAATTACTCTTGTAACTATATTGCAAGAATATTTTTGACTACATCAGATGTTCTGCCTCTAATAGCCTACACTCGCTTCCAATTATTTCATGTCCTAAATACAAATCTCAGTATACACTCAATGGCAAAAATTTTTGCCAGTGCTAAAAATTGCTTATTTACTTTGCTATTGCACTACAAGATTATACATTACCATTTCAGACTTCTTTTTTTTTTATCAAATTTGTTCTCTTCTAGTCCTTCAGCAAATACAATATACTAAAGGTAACTAATACAGTTTTAGTAAATTGTGTTACAGGTCAGAAATATATCACCTTGTCCTGTAAAATTAAGTGGCTCTACATTGTGAAAAAACAAAAGTTCTTGGACTACTACAATTTACAGCTATAGTGCACAGGTCTGAAAACATGAACTCACTGTAAAACAAGAACAACAACAAAAAATATATTTTAAAAATCAATAGTTTAAGGGAATTTTCTTTATAAACACTTTGGAGAAATCAAGTAGACAGTAGCTCAGAATGACTGTCTTTAATTGTGGTGCATTTTAACATAATAAAGTGTAATAACCTATTATCCCTGTCTGAACTCTGCACTCAACTTAATGATAACTTGCGTACCTAAAATGCCTTTGATTTACAGGCAGTCTAATATATTTTTGCACATCTTCACAGGTTAGTGGCAAAGCCCAAAAAAAGGAACCCCTTTTTTTTTTTCCAAGGGCTGGTTTTTGGTCAACCGCACATAAGACTAATTTCAGCTGCTAACCACATCTACTTCAATCCCTTCCTAGTTCAGAATTATTTCCCCTGCAGCACAGCATCCAGTGCTTTATGCAGTTGAACTCTAAAGATACACCAATAACAATTTCTACTTCCCTTGGGAGACTGGAATTAATCACTCAACATTCTCATTAAGGAGAATAAATGGGATATGACCCATGTTGAAATAAGCTGTAGAGTTCTAAAACTGAGTGAAACAGGGATTTTCTGGTTGGTCCAGCTGATGATAAGCCAGGGAACTGGATAAAGTTGTACAAAAAAACAGGATAAGAGGGGAAAAGAAGCACTAGAAATTCTACCACTCAGACTGGAGCACCTAAGACATAAGGGATGTTATCAGGATTCCTAACATTCACAATTATTTTTCATAGAATCATTTAGGTTGGAAAAGACCTTTAAGATCATCAAGTCAAACTGCTAACCCAGCACTTCCAAGTCCACTACTAAACCATGTCCCTTAGCACCACATTTCTTCAGGCTAAACAGCCCCAGTTTCTTCAGTCACTCCTCATAGGACTTGTGCACTAGACCCTTCACCAACTTTGTTGCTCTTCTTCAGATGTGCTCCAGCACCTCAATGTCCTTCTTGGAGTGAGAGGCCCAAAACTGAACCCAGGATTCAAGGTGTGGCCTCACTAGTGCTGAGTACAGCAGGACAATTCCTTCTCTAGTCCTGCTGGCCATGCTATTGCTCATATAAGCCCAGATGCTATTGGCCTTCTTGGCCACCTGAGTACACACTGACTCATATTCAGCCAGCTGCTGACCTACACCCCCCAGGTCCTCTTGCAACTGGCAGCTTTCCAGCCACTCTTCCCCAAGCCTGTAGCATAGCATGGGGTTGTTGTGACCCAAGGGCAGGACCTGGCACTTGGACTTGTTGAAGCTCATACAGTTGACCTCAGCCATCAATGCAGCCTGTCCAGATGCCTCTGTAGAGCCTTCCTACCCTCAAGCAGATCAACACTCCCACTCGACTTTGTGTTGTCAAACTTAGTGAGGGTGCCCTCGATCCCCTCATCCAGGTCATTGATAAAGGTATTAAACAGAAGTGGCCCCAGCACTGAGCCCGGGGGAACACCACTTGTGCCTGGCCATCAGCTGGATTTAACTCCATTCACCACCACTTTTTGGGCCTGGCCACCCAGCCAGTTTTTCACCCAGTGAAGCATACACCAAGCCATAAGCAGCCAGTTACTCCAGGAGAATGCTGTGGGAAACAATGTCAAAAGCTTTACTAAAGTTCAGATAAACAACATCCACAGCCTTTCCCTTATCCACTAAGCGGGTCACCTTGTCATAGAAGGAGATCAAGTTAGTCAAGCAGGACCTGCCTTTCATAAACCCATGCTGACTGGTCCTGATCACCTTGCTGTCCTGCATGTGCTTTGTGATGGCACTCAGGATGATCTGCTCCATAACCTTCCCCATCACTAAGGTCAGACCAACAGGTCTCTAGCCCCCCAGGTCCTCCTTTTGGCCTTTCTTGTAGATGGGTGTCATATTTGCTAAATTCCAGCCAACTGGAACCTCTCTAGTTAGACAGAGGCTGATAAATGATTGAAAGTGGCTTGGTGAGCACTTACACCAGCTTCCTCAGTACCCTTGGGTACCCATCCAGCCCCATAGGCTTGTGTTTAAGTGGTGCAGTAGATCACTGACCATTTTCCCTTGGATTATGGGGGCTTCATTCTGCTCCCTGTTGTCCAGCTCAGCAGACTGGGTACCCAGAGAACTGGTCTCATTATTAAAGGCTGAGGTGAAGAAGGCATTCATACCTCAGCCTGTTACAATATAACACAACAAATGGGAGAACAAACCCCAGTACTTTTCAATCCCACTCAGCTCCTCTTCTACTTTTTCTGGCCACATATTTAAGTCAATACTGAAAATATAACACACATCACTTTTGCATTTTGTCCAACCTGCGCTATTCCTGTCACCACAGGATGCAATACATTGTATGAAATGTATCAGTTAAGGCAGCTGCTATTTACATTACAAATGTTGGTCTCCTGAAACTCAATAACAATTCCAGAAATTTACTTCTGTCTAAAAGGTGATTTTGGTTCCTTTCTTTGGTCCACTTTTCATCCTTTCAACCTCTCACATATACATAAAAATGAAAAGGTATCTCTTATTTTCTCCTCTACTGTTCAGAGAGGTGTTCTCTTTGATTAAATGCATATGATATAGAAACAAAGATAAAAATTCCCAGTGCATCTTGTGTACTTTCACAATTAAAAAACCTGCCATACACATTTCATTTTTTAGCTTGGATAGTGCTTGATCATATGGGCTTCTTATCTAAGAAAAAGGTATCTGATACAACTTTTTAAAAACCTGCAAAAATAGAACAAGAATATTCTTTTTTATTATTATCTTAGTAGTTTTTTGTGGGGCTTTGGGTTTTTTTTTCCCTTTTCTTTTCCTCCCTATCCCAACAGTGGATACAAGGCATACTAAATACGTAATTACATGAGAGAGCCACCCAGCTTTCAAAGGAGCCATTCCAGTGAATTGTGTAAATAATATGCCTTTAAAAACCCTAACACATGAATACAGATTTACCAGTTATGGAACAGTTATATACCTGAGAGACAAGAATATCCATTAAAAAAAAAAATCTGCCTAATTATGAATTTACCAAAGAGATTAGAATGGCTCAGAGCAAATTAATACTTCCATAACTTTCTCAAAAAGTTTTTTTCTGTTTTCATTTGAAAATAAGAAAAATGTTTAAAGCTGTATGTATGTCTTGATTAAGCCTAAAACAATAGCCAAAACCCATACAGTTAAAAGGTACACCCTCCTTGCATGCCAGACTGTTCCTTGCACTTAGAACAAGATAATTTTAAGTTTTTGTCACTGGCAGTTTTTCATGAAAGTCTTTCCAGTAGTAGAGGCAACTACAGTACTACTTGGAGCATGACCATAAGAAGGATATCTCATGGTTCAACTAGCCTATAAACTGTAAGCTCTTCTAGTTCCCACATACTGCACCAGAACAGTGAGGGGCAACATGCAGTTGCTGTCATAACCAGTGCTTTTCACACCTTCTCAGCTTTTATTACGTTCATACATTTTGGTCACATTTCTGCAATCCTCCATGTATGGAGATGATTGAAAGTGGTTTGTACTGCTGTTTTGCTGTAATAAAAGTAATTGAGCTATCTTATTAAAGACCCTTGAAGCATTTTCATGAACTGCAAATCCAGCAACCCAATACCTCACAGGGAAAGCTGAGAATACATTCCTGGGACAACTGTAGGATGTGTCTTCAAAACAATTAGGTCTCACAAATCAGAGGCTGAAACAGGCTACCAGAGTTCAATTATAACACTCTCTCTAGACTCCAAACATAGGAGATACTTACCATCTAAACATGAGGCGGAACTTCTTTACTTAGAGGGTGGCAGAGCACTGGAACAGGCTGCCCAGAGAGGTTGTGGGGTCTCCATTTCTAGAGACATTCAAAACCCACCTGGATGTCTTCCTGTGTGACCTGCTCTAGGTGGCCCTGCTCTAGCAGGGGGTTGGACTAGGTGGTCCCTTCCAACCCTACCATTCTGTGATTCTGTGATCTTACCCAGTACAGATCACTGACTTCAGTGCAGCAGCTTTCCCCTTCACACTATGGCTCAGGAGGTTACTACCTTCAGCAAGCTTTGCTGTGCACATACCACTCAAACTGCTGCAAATGATTCCTCTGCCTTCAGCCTCCCACTTGTCATGTAATTGCTCAGTAAATTTTCCTTAACATAGATATAATGCAAGCTCTTCTCTAATCTTTTGGTAACTCCCTAGTTTACAGTAACTTTAGACAAGAGATTCCAGTTCACTAACTACTCTTAAATATCGAAGACAAGGTACATAGAAAAGAGTTTTCATATTCAGATTATCCCAATAATTTCTTACCTAAGCGGGATCCAGAAGGATCAAATCACAGCTTTTAGGTAAGTGTTTGCAAAGAATATTTTCCCCAAAGAGCGGTTACTGGAGTTCAACTTCTAGGATTCCAGATTAACAGAAATTACACGCCACTGAAAGGGGCCAACTTCCCATCGATAAGGTGTACAAGATCCTCAATTGCCAAGTGCTTGAGGAAACTTGTGTAGATCACATCTGAACTACACAATACTAATGTTTCCATAATTACAGCTCTTTAATCCATGAAGCTGATAAAGCTAAACCAGTACACCTGCAGATCTTTAAGAGGCAGATGCCATACCCTTCTTTAAGGCATACAACATGCAGAGACTTGTGTGTGGTTCTTTAAGGAACAACAAAAATGGTGTTGTTAAAAGCAAGCCCTACCTAAACTTACTAAAAGGAATCTTACCAAGGTCTAAAGCATAAAACAATCTAGCGGCTTCAAATGGAGATCTTGCAAGACCAAGAGCATTAGGCTCTTTTGTAAGCAAGAAAACATAGTTGCTATTAAGTTCCATCATGTCCAAAGCCTGATTTTTGCAGCAATTCTGAACAATTTAAAATATTTTTATGCCACAAGAGATAAATCTAATTCTTTGACACAGGCATTCTGCATAAGTTTGGGCAGAGTAAAACAGTATCTCCATTATGCATCTGCACAGCAAGGACAACAGAACTATTCTGTGTGAGAAGCGCTAAAGACTGAGCATGTTCTTAATTATGAAGCTCTGACAAATAAAACTAAAAGAACAGGGAGCCAAAAAGAAGAGAAGAGCGCATCATCACCTTTACGATAAAAAGCAGAAAGAGCAATATACCAAATGCCTAACCATCACTGAACAGGAACAACTATGAGGCTTTAAAAAAATACCCAACTCTACCCTAAGAAATGGGTTGAAATCTCTTCATCTTGGGACACCTGCAACTTTGGTCTAGACATCCAGCATACAAACTGCAAAGAATAAATCTGCATCGGTGGAGAGATGAAAGAGAGGTTTCATTATACTTTCCTGCATCTCTGGTTTTATTTAATTCCTTAAAATCTCTCAGGATTACTGTTATGTAAAGCATCTACCATACAAAAGTGTTTTAAGGACAACTGATATGTCTGCATAGAATTCTGCATTCTCAAAGTACTACATGAGTGCCAACTATTAATAACGAACTGGAGAAAGAAAGCTTATTTCTGCTTTCCACCCAAGGAATTAGTATCTGAATTTTTAAAAGCATATGGATCCACTGAAAATGGAATATATGGTTTAGAAGTTAAGGAGGAGATGCTGAACGACAAAATTACAAAACCAATATATTTCCAGAATCCTTGCATTTTTCTCGTAGGAAAGTGCAATTCTAGGGAAAGAATCCCGTTTTCACCACAATCCTGACTTTTACACTCTTTTCTAGCTGACTTAAGTGCAGACCATTAGTACCTGAAGTGCCTTGTTTTGATTATACTGGCATTTGCTGGTATCAATCTAGTTAAGGTAGCACCAAGAGTTTCCAGCATAAAACACATTTACAAGTTTATAACTTGGCTCTAAAAATTCTACTCCAAAAGACAGTGGGAGGCAGAAAGGCTCAGATGAGTGCATTATATTATACATCCTATGTGATGCATACTTGCTCACAATGGTATGTGAAGGGGAGGGATGAGCTTCAACTCTGAAATACCATGTTTCATAAGCCACCTAAAATGGTACTTCTAACTTCCCCATTTATTTAATCAAAATAATGTTTTGTAAGTGTTTCAGCTAATTAAGAGATTAATTTGCCCAATTTCATAGTTTGTCTTAAATCACAGAAGGTGTCAATATAATATAGGAATTGGAATGTCATGTCTATTGATCACATTTATACACAAACATTGCCCCCCTTCCTCCCCTCTGAAGTCAATTGCAGCTTGTCTTCAAAGGGTCAACATCTAGGTGATGGGATGTTACAGCCTGCTAGCAGCATAATGCTGCCATTCAAAGAAAGGCTTAAATGAAGATCAAGGTTGACTAAATTAACTGTACGTGTTTGCCTTTTTGTAAAAGATAAATTTACAGGAAATCGCTAGTGTAAAGAGAGCTTTGCAGGTTGCTTAAAATGCTATTCTTAAAGTAACATGTATTTTTGGCTTCTGGTATTGCATTTCCTCTAGCCCACATAGGAAACAATACAGCTCTCTACTGCAGCACAGCAACATTAAATATAAAACCCTGCCCTTAAAGGGCAGAGGGTAATGGCATCAGAGTGGGCGACCCATGCTCAGGTAGTGTTCAACTATTATCTCCAGTTTAAGCAGGCTGAAAATACGCAAATGCAGCCAGCACTGCTTTTAGATAAAATTGTCAGGTTTATGGATATTTATAGTATGTGTCCAGTCTTGCAGAACTCCATCTTCCTCCACCTCATCTGTAATATAAACTGCTTTTAGCCCACATTAATACAATGTGTTACTAGGTTACTTCTCACATTCTGTATAAGCCAGGCAGCAGATCAATACTCAGCTATGCTGAGGAGAAGAAAAAAAAAAAAATCATTACATTAGGATCCTGTTGAAAACACAGACACCAAGAGGATAAAGCTGATGCACAGACACCATTTTATCTGGATACATATGTAGATCACTGCTTTTAAAATACATCCAAAGTACCTTTCTTTCCAATATAAGGTTTTAAAGAATCTTACAGGTAGGATCTTTGATACATATCCTACTCTAAATCAGTCTCACCTCAAAACAATGTGACCTCTCTGCTTCTCATGAGAGCTCTTCCTTTTGATCAGAAGTTTCCACCCTTTGTATCAACTCCCTTATCCATATACTTCCTGTGGTGAAATCACAGCACTCAAACTGGAATAGCAAAGCTATTTCCATTACAGCATCTGCTGGTGACACAAGCTCAGGTTTATAACTTTGCCTTGGATCAAGGAGAAGCAAGAATATTTAAGATAAAGACTTTAGAACCAATAACAGTAAACTAAAAATCAAAAGAAAAGCAGCCACGTGAAAAAACTTTTTTTTAAAAGTGTAAGTTCTTCTAATTTATTTGAGGTTGCCTAGTGTGAAAGTCTCCTTCAAAAACTCACTAATTTAGCATTTTGGTGTCTTCCCCCCCACCCAGTGTTTTCAGAGTCAAAAAAGCATATATCCCACCTGCATCAAAGCACTGGTAAAATAACAGTGCAAGAATAGATGTGGGTCTGTTTGCCTCAGAAGTAAAAGAAGAACAGAACAGTCACACAATTCTCTTCCTATTGTTCTCCCAACCTACCAAATAAGAAAAAAGAAACTGATGCAATGCCCCGCAGGTCAACAAACTTGAGCTCTGTGTGACGATAACTGCAGAGTTGAGATTCCTCTGAGACACCTTGCCTCCAGCTCAGCAAAGTTTAAATCAAGAAAACACCAGCTTCAATGTCCCAGCTGACCTTCACTAGTGTGGACCAGGGGAGAGGAGAGAGAAATGGTCTCTCGGAGAGAAGCTACAAAGCATGCATCCTTTGCAACACATCACTCATCCAAAGAAATGGTTTGCAAATATAGCACAGGACTCAATGCCCATCACCTTACAGGTGTTCAAGCTCTTCTCAGTTTCACAGAAGTCAATGTAAGTTGAGAGTAGTAAGCAACTTTGCACAAACATGTTATTACTTACTGCTTCTAACATACTGAAACAAGACCGGAGAGATTCAAAGCCATCCTGTTAGCACCTGCAATTAAACTCTTGTGTTTTAAGGGCTTTTACTGGTGTAGTTTTTCATTTTTTCCCGATCTGCTCAAGTGACTTGGCTCTTTGTTTCTCTTGGGCTCGTGGTACCATAGATGCCTTCACCATGTTTCATCATTTCACAACTCCAGTTGCCACGACAACAGGATGCAGCTTATCTCTGCTGTTTTCATATTTCCAGTTTTTGTTGCCATAACAACACAATCATTCTGGCTTTCTACAAAAACAGCAACTTTAATCCACGTATTCTCAAGGACACAGGATTCATCATACGTGCATCTTTGTGAGAGAAGAGATTTGTACAGGCCATTTGTAAATTAAGCTATTCTTTCTGAAGGGAGATTTTTCACTTACAAAAGTGAAAAGCTGTCAGCATTTGCTAGAGGCAGACTGCTGAGACATCTGAAGCCTGGCCTTTAATAACAGCCAGAGTAATATAGCACTAGGCCACTTCAGAGTGGGGACTCCCCACAGTGTCAGATTGTGTCAAACTGCACAATTGTTATGTGATGTGAGTAAGTGTCCATACTTGTTTCACCCAGGCAGATCTGAATTAGATGCTAGATGCAATTCTCTGGGGTTTTAACCCAGTGGCCTCCCCATTATTACCAGCATCACCACCATGCAGCTTTGTGTTTGAAGACCCATTTCAATTCTGTAATTCGAGCTGTTGTTGCAGATTTCTTTTCAAACTCTGACCTTTTTTGCTTTCAGGTGACTGCATTTTGAACTTTTATTTACAGGAAGTGCACATTCAGAAGACCAGTGAGAAAATGTTATACAAACACAGCATGCAAAAACACAAAACAGTGATGACTATGAGGGGTATCAGCTAACATGGCACTGTAACTTCATTACACTCTCATTTATGTACTTCACTAATGAGACAAGCACAGGTGTCCAACACGGTCCCTCACATGAGATGAATAACAATAATACAGTCCAACCTGCTTTAGCCATGCTTGGTATCCAGAAGATATAAGTTGGAATCCATCTTTTGGCATGTGTATTCGGGGCTAGGAGAGAATAGACATAAAGAGAGACCTCCTTTTACACTGGGACCTAGCTAACCTAAGTCTAAATTCTGGAGCATTCTAAACAATGCAGATTTTTTTAAGCCACAGATGAAGGTTTAGTCCCCAGATTAGTTCTTGTTTACTCCTCTGATAACGGCTGCTTTAAGAACACTTTTCTAATAAAGCCACCAGCATTTTTAAGATTTACACCATTTTACATTTCAACTCAGTATATATAGGTATTTCCTTAAAATTTCCACACAAATGCGCTTGGATAAGCTCAACCTCTGCAGTGGGTGCAGTAGCAGAGACTAATGGTCATTTATGCTTTTACCACTATCTAAAGCTAAATGGTGTCAAAACAGCAGTAGTCAAGCTAGATTGTTCTTACAGTCACCATCCTCAACATGGTCAGACCAGACACTGGACAACATGAAAAGATTAAGGAAAATCCCTGAAGAGGTGCAGCCTTAATACCAGGCTAACAGGAAACTATACTCACACCCGTCATAAATTATGCCTCAAATGGATAGACAGATATAATCTCCTCCCCATTTATTGTTTTCATGCTTTATTGCGTTGAGGAAAAAGCAAGATATCCAATTGCTCTGAAAGCACAAAACATGCATAGCATAACTTACAGCTAGAAAAAAGTATGCAACAACAAAATGAAACACTGCCTGTCATGACATTCATTTCTGCTTCAAAAATATTCTCAAAATCAAGTGGATTCAACTGTTCCCCCTAACCGCCCCAAAAAGGAAGATGTTTAAAAATTAGAATAACATCTAAGCAACAGGACCAGACACCCACAGACACCAAGTCCAGAGATCTTTCTTACTCTGGAAACTGCTTCGCAATTCCTTTCTTAATTCACTGTACTTCCCCCTCCAAACCAGCAGATGTGTGCCCCTACCATTTCTTCTGGAAGGCTGCAAAAATCTTTCTCATTCTCAGACGGGCTCTATTCAAGGTGAGTTTACCTCCCTTTGTTCTTGTGTCAACACAATATTTAGTTTGTGCAAACTGTGTCTACCTTGGCACTTGTTACACTAAAATATACCATTGGTTGGAGAGGAAAAATGTGTCACCACTGAATGATGAACCTTCACAGCTATGATGGGGAGGTACTCTAGCCTTGGAATTTGAAATTAAAACAAGAACTAGAACAGACTAAAGTCTTGCCAAATAAGTACACATACAGGATTTTACAATATACTTTGAACCTTAGTTATTTTTGCTTCTCTCCAGTTTGAATTTACATCCTGCTAAATCTTTCAAAGCAGCAGTAAGATTATGCCCTGGTGTCCTAGCAAGTAATCTCAGTTAAACATGAATTTTAATAACCACCATTGTGCTGATAAATTAAAGTCAAGTATATCTGGATCATGCATTCACCTGCTGAGTCTGGACTTGCAATGCTTAACACACTAACAAACTATGTTTTAGGGGACTTTTCACACAGCTAGAAGCACCATGCTCTGAGACCTAATCCTTACTTCAGCACTAACTTCATGGGTGGTTAGCCTCTCTACTACTGTAAAACGAGGACAACACTCCTTTAACGCACCTCACAGTTTCGCTGAGAGGAACAGCTGACATTTGTACATGCTTTGAAGATGGAAGAAACCATATAATTGCTACATATCTATCAAGAACACTATAGAAACCCAACATTTACTTCTGGCTAAAGTGCTTCAGTTGCTTTTTCTAAAGCAGCACAGTACACCTATCAAGAAAAAAAAAAGCCTTCATAAACAAGCAGAAATAAGAGTCTTTTGAAATCAGTGTCAGGAGTAAAGAGACCTGAATGTGAGTCTTGGATCTGTCCCGGTTCATGTAACAAATTATGAAAAATTACTTCATTTCTTTCTGTTTCTGCCACCTAAGCAGTCAAGCTTTCTCTTAGGATCAGCAGACTGCTTAACATTTACAAAGCCCAATGGCCCAGAGTAGTTTGAGTAACTGATTTAAGACACTGATTCAAACCATTTAATTTGAAGATCCTGGTCCTGCAAATATGTAACAGTATTAACAGATCTATTGCCATCAACAAGCGTGATGCTGTATTTCTATTTAGACAACTCCTACCAACACAAGTTCCTTGTGACTTCAACAAAGTTGCTTGAGTATTAGTAATAAAAGAAATCAGGACTTTCAGTAGATTAGCAGCTACAGTAAACTCAATTTATTTTTCAGTGCTGACAAGCTAAATGTACAAATACGAGAAACTAAGACCCATCACTCATCCTTCAACATCATATTTGCAAAATCCTCTCAGTGAGGTATGTCTTCTCTACATTTGATAAATCTACCCTCATCTAAGAAGAAAAACTATATAGAAGAGAAGCAAGTTTTACCAGGACGAGGTATGTCACCCACATATTGCTGCTTATGCCATTAAAGTGAGATATTTGCACAAGAAAGCCCCCATTCACATCAATGCAAGCACTGATAAAAAGCTTAATTAAAATCTCACAAATTCACCTTCGGCTAAACTTTTACAATCAAACTCCTAAATTCTGAACTTCTATGGTTCTCCTAGGCACACTGTGAATGACCTCTAAGAATGTATTCTTTAGCAGACTGGCAAATAAATATGTCTGGTTAAAACATTCTGAATTTCAGTATCCAAATGACAGTAGATAACTACAAAATCACAAAAGAGGAACCCATATATGCTTGACAATTTAAAACATAAAATTGCCCCTTTTATCCCAGCCTTTAAAAGATGTGGGACACAGACAACTGCCTTGTTTGAAAGCTGTACTATTTTATCAATCAACACTAAAATCTTCCATGATTATGATCTATTCAAAGCAATTCTATCAGCAATACTATTAATTGCCCAGCAAGATCTACTCATTTTTGTATTTTCATGAGCACACACCATTTATGCTCATGGTTTAGCATCATTTGTAAGAATAGTGTTTTCATCTAGCATCTGCTCCAGCACTCTCCGTGACTAGAAGCCAGGCTGCTTGGATAATTTTCCTCTCTTTTTCAATAGCCACAATACTATTTGCTTTCCTTAAAAAGTAACCCTTAAAGCTCTCCAACTGCTAACTTCTATCACACTGTTTTGTGAATATTTCACATTTTTATCTAGGTGAGTGACCAATTTGTAATATAACTCTGCCTACCTCCTTTTCCAATATACTGACGGTTATTATTGAGGACTTGCTTTAAAAATGAGCCTTCCATCACTGCAGATGGCTTCTTTCACAACCACCAGCAACTTATTCACAGTTCTGAAATGCAATTTTACTCTGCATGAAATGCCTACTTTCTCTTCAGTGTTTTTGGTAGCCACAGAACTTGTCCTCTATGTATTACCCATATATTAAAATTATCAGATACATTGCAATTGTCTATAAACCCATGAGCCACAATAGCTTGCTTTGCTTACCTTTTTTTCCTGCCAACCCCTGACTTCTTTCCTTCAGTAATCTACTCTTCCATTTTTAAACCACTTGAATTCTGTAGTCCCTCGCAAGGTCCAGAACAATAGAATTATTTCTGAGAATAAGTCAGTAATTTAAAATTCAGTGGTGCCCTCTTCCCTTCCCTACAAAGTCTGATTTTTAGAGGACATTTAATTACAGGCCTGAGTTCCTATTTTCCAAGCCTAAACACAACCCCTGAAGGCTTAGAATATTTGAGTCACAGCTGGAGCCATGGTTACTATACAGTTTAAATATCAGCCTCTTTACTGTGCAATTTGTTTGAAAATCAAATCAGATGCCGTGTCATAAACAAGTGCTAATTAAGTACTGAGCGGAAATTGGGCTTTTCTGTGCAAGAAGAGTTCTTAAATATCTACATCTTCACTTCCATAAGAAAGGATAAATATGTCAAGAATGATAATTTTAAAAGGAAACCTGCTATGGTACTTGCAAGGCAGTGCTGCTGCTTCTCCATTTCATCTGCTTCCATATAAGAAGAAATAGCGGGGGGGGGCGTAGTTTAGACCTGTATGAAATATATATGTACTAAAGATCTCATGAATCTGATCATATAACCCATAATGCTTCCTTTTCCCTCAGAGAGGACATTCACTTTGGGTTTCCATCACATACGATTTAAACAGGCAAGCTAAACCCATCTCTCTCTGTCACTGCAAAGCAATAGTGAAGCTACTTACATTTTCATTCCTTTTAAGTTATGTTCTACGCAGTATTTGACAATAACACTGCATTCATTAGATATAACACCTTGTTTGATAAATACCAAGTGAAGAACAGGAATAATACATTTTAATACTCTGAAGGTTGCCTCTGAGTAACAATATTCATGACTCCATTAACTAACAGGCTCTCGGCTACAAAGGCAGAATTAGATCTGTCAGTCACTGATGTGGGAGGGCATGGCCAGTTGCACTCAAGATTGTCCAGTTAAGACGACTTCCATAGCAAAGGAAAATATCCCCTGTGGCCTAGAACTTGTGAAGGAGTTTATATGCATTACAGCAATAAACTGAAGTCCTACTACAGAATATTCGACTTCATGGCCCCGACAGATAGCTTGCTCCACTGCCCAAAGCAGTACTCAAAATAAGGCACAGCTAGATCTGTGGACTCTGATTCAACAAAACCACAGATAGGATTTCAAATATTTCGTTATTATTAGGACAGAAAACCATGAGCTCTCTGATTCTAAAGCCATAAGCTGCTAAAATTTGGGCATGCACTTTGTGAGATTTTGTAGAAGGAATGAACAAACACCGAGCTGGTTAACTGTCGGATCTCACAGTTTTATACAAACTCCTTCAGAAGGACACAGCACTCTCAAAGTAGGTTCTGACCTCCTGCAAACTTAATGAATTCACCGCATGTGGTGAACATGGCTACTCCAGCTCTTCAGTGAATCTGTTTGGAATATGTTGACCAAGACCTGCTCAAAACCAGCTCCCACTGGAGAATGTCTATTTATATTCCTTGACAGATAAAAAGACAGAAGCTTATATATCTTGCAAGAGTAGCAGCTACCAGGAAAACTACTTTTGTAACACGAAACACCTGGATAACTTCTTAAGGGCTCACAAGAATACTAAGCTACAGCATTCAAAACCAAATGGAGATCTGTGACAGCACTCCATTAATCTTTGGACAAAGTAACAGTAAGCTCTGCAAACATGCTTACTATAGCAGAGTAAAGAGATCCTCTTTGTGCCCATAAGTAAAAACATGCTTGATTTCACAACCACTTGACATTAAGTCTGAAATTCAAGTCCTATATTCAGCCTCCTTCAAGACTGCAAGATCTGTGGTGAAGGAAAGAGAAGCTACATTTCTCATACTACTGTCTGAACTTGTGCCAGGTTACCCATCCAACAAGAACAGTGGCATTCACAGTGTAAGTGTTATGTAGAAAAAAAGGAGCTGGAAGCCTGTCTACAGATCAATAAAATGAAGCTGATGCCTTTAAAGTATCTTGTCTCATTTTTGTAAGTCCGTAGAAAAGTCAGAAAGCTCACCTGGATTCTAATTTTACACTAGGAGCATCAGAAATCGAAAACTCTTGAGGAAAAAAAATACAGCCAAGGTGAACAAAATGAAGAAGTCTGGAAAACTATGATCTCCATAATCACCAGAAGAACCTACAGCTCTAACTTCCACCTTCCTGATCTGCTGAATGTTCAGTAGCAGACAAAAAAGCATGCAAAAGAGATGGGTTACTGGTCTCTGCCAACTATTCTGGAAGGAAATCTGCAGTTCACACACTAAGCAGACAAATTTGTAAGCGGAATACCTTTTTTTTTTCCTCTCTCTAAAGAAATGGAAATGCTTTCAAGAGCAGACTCCAGCACTCAACCACAACATTTTCTGCTTAGCTAGTGAGCTCTCATCTTTCAAGCAGACTCCAGCACTCAAGTCAAACATCTTCCTATTCAATAAAGTAACCAAAAAACTTTTGTCAGGAATGGTCATTCTATCCCAATTCATTTCCCTCACAAAGCACTGTCCTACAATTACAACGTGGGACCTATTCACCCAACTCAACTTGGAGTCCTCAACTTGGACTCCATAACTAATTGCCCTAAGTACTTACCAAGATATGCTAAACTTCCTCTCCTGATCTAAATGCTCTTTAGCAAGTTCAGCTCTATGACAGTTCTCAACTCTTTGAGACTGGCACAAGACATAAATCCCCTTTAGCTTGGCTTAACTGGAGGAAACTCCTTAAAACAAGAAGTACCAAAGAAGCCTGCTGTCTCAGAGGACTATGATGCAAGAATGAAGCAGAGGCAACAGAAGCAGCTGAAGATACCCAATAGACAGCCTCTGCTAGCATCCCCATGCAGAACAAGTACTTGTAAGAAGACTAACCAGAATGAGTCTAAAATGCCACAGAAATGACTGGTCAACCCTTAAAAATAATTTTAAAAAAAATAATCAAAAACTACAAAACACAGAGTGTGCCCTGTCTCTCGGGAAAGGAAATCTACTGATGCTAAGTACTGATAACTATTGCCAAAATGAAGCAGTCACCACGGGAAGCATAAGTAAATCTACTCCCTATTTAGAACAAATTAGAATTAGTGCTAGACTAACCCAATCTTCTTCTTTAAGAAGATCACTGAAGTCCAGACAAATTAGAAGTAGTTAAGCATTTGAGAGATGACATGTAGGAAGTTACTAGTTAAAACGGAGAGGATTAGGATTAATACCATAGTTGTAAGGAGGATAAGAAACTAAAAAGGGTAGAGGATCACAGGTTATTTTGAAAAAGGAACCGCCAAGCTGTAACAGAGATTGATCCTTGTTGAAATCCATTCTTAATCTTGAAATTAATGTTAAAGTATTCTCACTAACAGCTAAAAAACCCCAAGAATTACCAACATGCTAATGAAATTGGCAGACACAGTTAAGAGACATCCTAAATACATAGAACACAGCATCTTGAAGATTTGGGCAACAGAACCAACACAATATGTACATAAATTAAAAAGCAACATTATTTCCATTATAAACCAGGGACTCAGTAACTGAGAAGAGGGAAAGAGGCCCTGGGATACATTACTCAGCAGATAATGATGGTTCACCAATAAGACGCAGCTGTGAAGATGTCAAATACTACCATGGGATATTGTATTAAGTGAAAAATCCCCAGAAAAGAGAAATTAGGATTACTGCTTTTGTACAAGAACCAATAAAACTTTTCCTGGAATATTCTCTATACCTCTAGTCACTCATGTTCAAGGAGACTAATCAAATCCTGCAGATATTATAAAAAGTGCAAGATGATCAAAGGTTATAGGAAGTATCTTGGACTGAAAGGGAAAAAAAAAAATGCTGGTTTAGCCCGACCAGATCTAGCTCAGAGAAGAGCACAACTGCTTTCCACAAATATATGCAGATGAACACACGGGAGCAAGAAGAGCTGTTTAAGCTCAAGTACAACACTGGCGTGAGAATGAATGAGAATGAATTAGGTATGAATGAAGTTAAGCTGGAAAACAAGAACGAGGATTCTAGCTTTCCAAGTAGTCAAATCTGGAGTAGCTCTACAGTGGCATAGCAAAGAAAATGCCATTCACTTAAGAATTGCTTTGAGTAGCTTGCAAAAGAGACTAGAGAGTACAATTTGTCAGCATTGGACATGAACCCATGCTTCACAAGACCCATTTGTTCCTCTCACTGATGGGCTCTGTACTGTTTTGTCTCTCCATGAAGTCGTATTTTAACATCAGTGAGATACGGATATATAAGAATATCTTCTCATCAGTAAAAGAAAAAAAAACAACACACCAAACTTTCAGGACATTTATATTTGCTTATAAACAACAGCTGTGACAAAGTATAAGAGCAACACACTTCACTGGAGTCATCCCAGTCAAAAGAAGATTAAAGTTACGAAAAGAAAATGAATGGGGACAATAGATTTTTGTTCTTTCAAACCTATTAGAAATAGAAAACACCTTCTGCCATATTTGAGGATGGTGTTAACATTGTTTGGCTTTCTTAAGAAAACTGTTGAGATGCTTCTGAGATATCTGCTAAAACAAGATCAATCCATCCGTTATTGAGACTACACCCATTCTGCATTGTTCTAATTTGCAGGAAGTCAATGATAGCTGGCTGCATTTCTCAATCCCATTGAGTTTTGGCATATGAGAAGGAAGGGCATTGAGGAGACTAAACCAACAAGACCCCTGGAGAACTGCCAGCATCTTCCTAACCAACAGAATTTGAGGCCAACTATCCACAAACTAAAAGCAACTCCCACAAACTGCTCCATTCTGCATTGCTCTTACAACAAATTACAAATGATGTATGTGAAGAGGGAAAGTGATTATACTGTATGACGGACTTCCACGCTAGACCATTTTTCTCTGGAACAACTAGAGACTGTTTTGGTTGCTAGATAGGCAAGCCTGGAAACATTAAGATTTTATTTTCCTGTCAGAACACAGACTAGCCCTGCTTGGCATGCAAGCAAAGATAGCCATCACTTCTCTCCTATTTAATCCATCCTCCTATATTTGAGAACAAGTCACAATCTGTAAGAATAACTACATCCTTAGCTGGAAGCATCAAGAGAGAGGACTCTGCAAACAGAGAGAATCAACACATAGGCAAAGCCAGCTGATGGAAAACCACACCAGAGTTTGGCACTGGCTGGTATCTCCCAAACTCCCTTTTTACAATTATCTTTATATTTGCTTTGCTTCAGGTGCTTCTGAAGAAGATGGCCCATCTAGACTACAGCTAGAAGTACACATTACTATTCTGCTAACACACAACTGCATTTAAGAACTTCCTCTTCATTCCTTCATAATATGTCCCTGCAACTTTTCCCTTCTTACCATGGAATGAAGGAAATTAAATCAGCACTAAGACGCTGCTTCTGCTAGCCCAAACTGGTCACTCGAGCAGATTCTGCCAAGAGGTTGCATGGCTCCTGCTCACAGACTGTAAACACTTCTGTCCTTCCCTCAGGAAGACTGGGAAGACCCCTTGCCGAGCTTTCCAATTCTTCCTCATTCCCTCCTTCCTGCTGCTCTCATCAAGATGAATGCACAGACCTTGTTTCAGCAGTGGGGGGAAGGAAAGTCTCAATTCTTAGTACAGAGAAGGGCTAAAAGCAGCTAGAGAGCTCAAGATTATGATCAATCATTTGTTTCCAAGCAAAATCACTGTGGAAAAGTGAAATATTTTACAACTGAAGGTCTTCATTGCCATTTCTCAAACCTTCTGCCACTACAGCTAACAAATTTGGCTGTGCACATGCAGCTGCAAGCAGGCTGAGCACCCATTGGTTAATGGAACCACGGAACTTGCAGATGAAAGAAAAAAAAATGAATTTTAATGCAGTTTTTAGAAATACTTGTCATTGTTTCAGCATTGCCATTTAGTGAATGGGACCGATTTCTCTCTCAGTAGGGGATGATATTTTAATGATGTAACAATGTACTTCCCAGAAGAAAGACAAGCCTCATGAGGCAGATTAAAACTAAGAATATTCAGATTCCATTAAAATCAGACAGTTTCAAGCCATTTTTAAAATTAATTTTGTTTAATGATAAAATATGTTATCTTAACAGGTGGCTAGCCAATTGTAAAATTAACCAAAACATGGTCAGAAGCACGAGGCTAGCTATTAGAAGAATTGGTTTCTTTTTATTCTGTCTTCTATTAGCAGTGTACCATATGACTACACAAATTCCTCCAGTCCATGACCCCAGGCAAATTTCTGAGCTTCAGCTTTCTCTGTCTGCAAAGCAGAGGCAGTATTTGTCCAACACAAGAACTCCTCAAGACCTCACATAAAGAGACATTAGGAAACACTGCTATTTAATAAGCAGGACATATTTAATGCCACACCTAGGATGTTTATTTTCAACAGTTTCTGTGGGATCAAGAAGTTTTTCTCCACATTAATTAACATCCTGTCAAGAAAACAGCTTCATGTCTGATTGCTTATTAACTGTATTTTGAGCACTTATTCTTTAGCTGCAGCCACTGGACTTCGCTATGCTGCAACTCATTTTCAATTTACGCAGCTAAACACACACTTCATTCAGCCCTTCTGTGCAAAATTACTTAAAATATACAAACAATATGCCTTGTTGAGCATCTCTTGAATGGTAGGAAGGAGGAAATGAGGTACTCTGAACAAAATATTGAGTATTAGAAACGTAAAGTTTGACACTAAGAATGGTTAAATATTACACAAACCTCACCAGCACACACAGAGGTCAGAGATGACAGAACGTAAGCAGATAAGGAAGTGAGAAAACAGCTTATTCCATCTGCATTGATGAATTTATATTGAAAACTTTTATACAACAAAAAAGTTGCTTGGCTTGCTGGTTTTGCAGGTCTTACACATGATCTGATCATCTCTAAATACTGCTGCAGCAATCACTGAGAAAATGAATATTGAAATAGAAGAAATGCATCTATACAGATTTTAAAAAGTCAGTGGAATCCCTTCACTCAATTCTTAATGAAAATTCAAAATTTCCAGGTATAAATTAGTTCCTTTGTAATAGAAAATAAGTACTTTTCATCAGCAAGTCTTATGATACAAACCAACTACCAGCACAGCAAAATCCAAAGAAAACAAAACAGTGGATGAAAACAGACACTTGATAAGCATACCCAGTCAACATCTGCACACCAGGAAATACTTTCTGATCCCCACTTAAAACATTTTTGGAGCATGAAGTGAATTTTAAAGGAGACCAGACCATGAAGCTTCCTTTGCCATTTAACTTCCAGGCTCAAGTTGTTCTTCGCGCTACCTCAGTAGCTTCTAACACTGAAAATAAACAAGAAAACAATGTAACTTGATATTTTCATCTCTTTTATGGCCCAGACATCAGAGTTTGGTTGGCCACTGGAAATACTCCAGAGATTACAATTTCATTTTTGCCTCTTTAAGAGGTGCCTAATGAAGAAATCTCAAAATGCTGTGCATTCCTACCTTGCCTCTAGAGATAATACATACCTACAGAATAATTTTATTTTCTTCCTCCGATATCTTAATTATCTCTTCCATATCATAAACCACTCCAGAATACTGAGAATGTTGTGGCCACTGCATGTCTTGTATCTTCCAAGGGTTATTTAGAAAACCCTTTGCCTAACCAAACTTTGTGGTTAAGACAGTCGGCTCTAACTTACTAATGAGAATGATAATTTAGTACCAAATACTCATGAGGAATTATAGCTCTGCTGACTGGCAAATAATTTGCCAAGGCAGATTAGTGTAGCTGCATAAAATAAATATCTACCTGCACATACTAGCACTAATCAGGGCGTGAAATTAAACTTTTTATTCAGTGGGAAATAACTGCTGCAAGGCGGCGATTTAGTCTGAGAAGCAAATATTAAGGTCAGCCTATTCTCTCTGATGTTTATAGTATATATTACAGTGTGGAGAGCATGGTGCAACAAATTCTGCTTTTTAAGTCTATGAAACTAAATACTTCAATGATGCGATAGCAAATTTGCCATTTGCTTTTCTAATTGCATACATTTAATGGAGCAAAGTGGCTGAAATGAAACATCACCAAAGAAGCAAGGGTGAAGTTACTGAAGTACCAAAGGCCTGCGCTAAGTGCAGAAAAATCTAAAGTAGGAGAAAATAAATCAACATTTGCCTTACAATACACTAGTCCAAACAAATCCTCAAACTAAGAAGATGTTATTTCAGTTCTATTGGAAAAAATTACTAAGCATGTTTAATAATCAAGCAGGATTCCAAACCTGCATTTAGGAGGCAACTCTGCTATTCCAGCTGTTTTACAAAATTATTTTCATTGCTTTCATGCCACCCTTGCTTTGGATACCCAGGATTCTCTGCCGCAATGACCATGACAAAAATACTGTAACCAGGAAGACTGCAGGGTTCTGAAAGCAGAATTTTAAAAGAGTAGCTAACAAGTCCTAGGTCTTAAAAATCCCAGTCTTACTGACACCATAAATCATACAGGTTCAGTGCAAACAGAACCTCTTTTAAAGTGTAAGCCTTTGTCCATCTGTCCCATAATAGATCTACACACACAAATAGAGGTGGGAAAAAAAAAAGAAAAAAAAAAAAGAGATTCCTAGTCTAATACCCTTCAGCCTCCAAGTGCACTGACTATTTCTTACTATATTACCTGCCAGTTATGTGGAAGCTCCTAAAAACATGAGAATACAGAAATTAGGGAACTTCAGTGTTTTATCTCATTAAAAAACCCAACACAGATGCATCTTAAAAGACAACTAAAAGGTTTTGGTTTTCCTGTAAAGGAAGACCAAGGGAAGACCATCAGGATCCCCCAGAATCATGTTACCCAGAAAGAAAAGGAAAATGGTCAAGTGCGGGTGAAATGGAAAGAAGACACTCACGAAGAAGGCTAGTATCAACATCTTCCTGTTCAAAAGCCAGGAAATTAAATGAAGTACTGCAAATTGATTCATTCGGAAAAACTGAGAAAATGAAACTTGATTAAATATCAAGCTATTGTCTCCCAAACTATCCTAGAAAGGATCCCAAACTGGTCAGGTACAGCTTCAAGCACTGTTAATTAAACACAACTGAAGTTGTCACTAGTCCATTCAAGAAAACAGATGTTGCTTCATAGAGCTTTGATATTTTTCTTAAATACCTTTCAAAATGAGGAACAAAAAATATGAACTCTTATAAAAAGGGCTTTATTGTATTTTTATAGCATATTACATACCTTGTAACAATCATTCTGTTAAGTGCAAATGTCAGTTTTATTTTCTGTCCCTTTTTTCCTGGCTATTTACAAGCTTTGTAAGAATCGTTCCTTAATTAAGTCTAAACATAGTTTTATATAAATGGATTCCTGGAATTAAAAACGTTCAGACTTAAGAAATGATTGTTACAGAGACTGTAACAGGCCGTAAAAAAGAATGCCACTTTAAACAAAGATTTCTCATTTTAATTAAAAAGATAATCATCAGAACATTCGTATACTTAACAGAACCATTTGAAGCTACTTTGAAAAAATATCTACTATTCTATGCAGGCATACGTAGTTTATATGACATTTAATCAAAGTCTCAGTTGAGCCTATTGCACTCATACTTTAAATACTGTATCTACAGTTTTAAACACTTTACTGAAATATGAAAGTTACTTATTGAGCACCTCATTTCTAGTACTTTTGTAAATGGTTATGACAACAGAAATCCCACATTCCTGAAGGCATAAAAACAGAGCTCTGTAACACAAGAGGTCTTGTGAGGAGGTTTTGCGGAGGGGTTTTTAATCTAATGGGCACATTCGCCTCTCCTTTTAGCTTGCTCATCAGTATCTCACACACTGTACCTTATAAAGAGTGTCGTTTTATCTGTAGTATTGTAGGAACAGAAAAAGGGGCTGAGGTGAACTGATGTTCCACTTTGGTAAAATCCTTGGTGTAGCTGCAGAACACTGAACTACATGAACTGGCTTTCATTAAAAAAAAACCCACAACTTTGAAAGATGACATGTAGAATACACAATAGAAAACACTCATTCACCAGCAAAAACAGTCCTTCTTGGTGAGCAGTTGTTTAACATGGCAGAATGCTAATACACAGCAATTTAATATCAGCAATAAATTAGGCCTCCTTAAAACACAGAGGTAAATTGAGTAGGCAAATGAAGTTAGATAAATTACTTAAAGTATTAGATTATACATACTGTAGCTGACCACGTAGGAAACTGGTAGCAGATCTTAGCTAAATGTAATACTGTTTTATTGGTAAGTAATCAAGCCAGTAACAGCCAGTAAGAAGGCTTTTACTGCATCAGAAAGTTGCATAGCCATGAGCACACAGAAAAAAGGAGCCCAGTCTGTCTTTCATAGCATCAAATAGAGATACTTTCAAGCAACTTAATTTCATTTATAATATTAGCATTGGATGAAGTCTCCACGTGACATTTTTCTATTTGAGTTAGACATTAAAAAACAAATTGTCGGGTCCATGTTGTCTGATACCTTTTGACTCAAGAGAGCTGCTCAAAGTCAATGCCAAAAATTAGTTACTGACATTTTTAAGTGGAAAAAGTATTATTTTCTAGAGAAGCACAAAAACACTACCGCCTACAGGGCTGCTTTTCAACACAAAATGAAATCTACCACAAATCCCTATGAAAAACAAAATATCAAAAGCTGAGAGATAATAGTCTCATGCCTTCAAAAGATATGTGGCTATTTACCTATGAGAGCACTTGGGAAACTCCCAGGGAAAAATCAGTAATTAATAGCAAAGCCCACCTGAGCCCAAACTGAGACCCACCTAACAAGTAAGATGTACATGAAGCGTATCACACACTTGGATGAACAAGATAATACACTGGGAATGATTCAGCATTAGTCAAGAGGATGCACAAGCTGATCTACTGCCTCTGTGAAGGTGATTGTACCACTGCCATTGCTGCAGCACCTGACCACTTTCTGAGTGCTAAAAGGCAGAAATAACAAGATGTTTCCTAGGAGGGCCAAGCTGATACCTGCAACTGATACCTCATGGATCAAAACAACCTACCTATGCCACACCTCCAAGAACAACAAAAGACCTCATCAAGTCTGACAAAAAAACTACTTCATCAGCGTAAGTAAAGTAAGAGTCATGTTCTAGACAGATGTGCACTACAGCAAAAGCCTGAGATGCATTTAAAAAAAAGCTTTTTTTACTCTCCTCTCAACCTGAAAGCAAAAATAACCTAAAAAGTTCAGAGTGGACAGAGGGAAGCCACATCTTTCATTGCACTCTTTACAAGCATTTTGCATACAAGAGCGATTTTAATAAAACACTGGGGAACTTGGTTTAGCTTTTAGTTCTCAGCACAGCCTTATCTTGGTAATTCCTCCTTTTATCTGGTGCTTTTAACAGATGCATCTCTTCTAAGAGCAGCTCTCTTCATAGTGTCAGAGAGCTTTATGGTTCGAGTGGAACACAGCCAGCTGCAAGATGGACAGGGATTCCCTCAGGTCCCAGACCTGGTCTTACAGAAGATCTCAAACGCCTGCACTAAGCCCTGGGATCGGAATCTTAGCACAGGGGTTGAAAAAAGCAACATATGAGAAGTTAGCATAGCAGGTTCACAATGCTGCCTGGCAGAAGACAAAAACGTTTCAGCAGAAACTTTTCAGGATATGAAACTCACTATCTAGAGGCAGGCTGTCATTACCAAGCTTGGCCAAGCACAAGAGCAACAGGATCTGAGACACTCCTCTGGCCAATCACACAACAAAGAGGGTAGTTTTTATTACCAATTCCTACCTTGCCTATTCAGGTAGACACAGCATTTTCCCACTTCACTGAGCTGAGACTCTATAAATCTGACAAACCTGGAGACTACTAGCAAAAGAGTCAAAAAGTCTCAAGAGAAACAAGTTTTACAAGACTAAAAAACAGAAGCCAAACAAGTGTTTTGAAGTTCAATTAAAAATTAAAATTTGCAACTAACTTTTCCTCAATTTCATGTTGGGCATATGTTCTGAAGGCTTAATAGAACTGCTTCTTCTTGATGAGTTTAGATTTAGTTCTGTACCACTTGAAGAACTAATCCAAAACAAAATTTCAGCAAGTGTTGCCAGTCATTTACACAATATCCTTGGGGAAAGAACAGTTTTGGGCACCTGAAATTTACATTCAACTCAGTTGACAATAGTTTGTTTCCATTTCTAAATCTTATGTTCCTGGCCAAAACACTTACAAATACAAACAAATAAAGAAAGAGAGAATTAAGCTACAGTTTAAGTGCATCACGACTCAAATTTAAGTAAACTACCTGCATCTGAAAAGCATCTTGGATGCAAGTACCCTCAAGGCTGTTTTCCAGGCCAAAGGCCAACTCGAAAACCTAAACATGACGTGTTCTTCACATTCACCATCAATGATATGATGCTGCTTCAAGCAGCAACTGAAATATTTAAGTGTCAGTATTTATATCTCATATGGCAAAATGGAAACAAAAACAAAATAAAATTGCAGAGAGTTGGTGTGACATACAGAAGAATAGTCTAAGGTGTACAAATAAAGAGAAAAATCCAACAATTACATGTGCAACCCCTCCCGGTGTCCCTGGGCCTCACTCTTGCCTCACTCCAGCTTAACTTCTCCCGCTCCCAGGTGGCACCTGCAGCTCCCACCCCCTCACCAACACAACGATACTTCTCCACGGATTTCGGGGCCCTGCTCCTGGCACGAAGGCCCCTCTCGGCAGGCAGCCCTCTCCCCGCACGCCAAAGCGCTCCAGGACCCCGCTCACCGCCTTCCCCCGCCCGCAGGACGAGCGGCCCCCGACAGCCCAGCTCTTCCCGGCCCAGCACAGCGCAGAGGCCTGGCCTCCCCCGGGTCCCTTTCTCCACTGCCCCCATCCCCA
>VZZY01022011.1:1090996-1187037 GCA_013400335.1 Eurystomus gularis
AAGGAAGGAAGGAGGCTCATCTGCCGAGCGGCCCCGCGGGGCCTTTTCCCAGTCCCAGCGCTTCCCGGTGTGAGGTCGTTCCCAAGTCGCAGCCTTGCGCTCTCCGCTTCTAGCATCTCGCCTGTGGCCCATGGCGGCGTGCCCCCCACCCAGGGCGCCTGCGGGAGCTTGGCTGCGCCCTTGGATTTCTCCAGTTGCTCTCTGTGCTTGCGCGCGGCTGATTTCCAAGTCATTTGTTACCGGTACACCATCTAAAACCAGTCGCGCACTGGCGTACCCTTGCGTGCGCAGAACAAGTACCAAAAATACCCGGTGGTGGCTTTCGTCCAGAGAGAAGTTGGGCCGAAGGGGCCATTGCTGCGCCTTGGCAGGGGACGTGAAACAGAGAAACCTGCATCACTGGAGTGGATCAAGTAGCCTTAGGGCATTCTTGGGGCATGTTTTTCAAACCCATCCCATAAAGAAAACTCCCATAAGCAGCCTCCCATGGTGTTCTGGTGTCCTTACACTTACCTTTTTTTTCTTTTATAGTAATGTTTCTAAACCAATTTTCCATGAAAACTGGGCCTGGTTCTCTTCACTGTAGCAAGCAGCAAACAAAAGAGTTGATGGGCATCCCTTTAGTAGCAGCTGCACCTAGATGGACTTGAGGGTATTTACCACACGCCACTCATCCCTCTTTGATCTCTGTTGCACACCAAATAAGCCCAGCTCACTTTTTCGCAGCCATCACTTTTAATCCTCTCAGAGCTGTTAAATTCTTCTAATCTCTTTCCAGTTTTCCTACATTTTTCATAGTGTGCCCAAAAGCTGAAGTGATGTCAGAGCAGCAGAGAGGAATTACCTCCTGTGTCTTTAGTACTAATTGTAAGATCCTGGTTAAGTTTTCTGTTTCTCTATAGCAAACACAACACTGATTCCTAGCAGTTTGTCATCCAATAAAACACTCAGATTTTTTTCCTTGCTGCATTTATATATTTGACTTTGCATCTTAAGTGAGATACTTGAATTTCTTCTTATTTAGATGCAAAGGAGCTAGCCACAAACATCAGCACTTGCTTGTGGACATGCGGCTTAAACCCATTCTTTATGTTCCTGTGTTTGACCTATAAAGCAAAGCTTTGAGTTGCGGGTATGAAACCAGCACCTCTTGTGCACCAGCCCCTTCCCTTATTTTCTCTAAACACTCCATCTCCTCCAGACTTTTAAACAAGATAATCAGAGAGAAAATGATGCAGATAATATGCCCATTACTGGATTCCTTGCAGGGAAGTATGACCTAGGTGGTGCCTCATGACCTAGTGCCAGGAGTGTCTCCTCCAAACAGTGCCCCCGCAGAGGTGACAAGGAATGTCAGCCCATGTGGGGTGTGATGCAGGAATGAGCTACACTCCCAGAGCAGCGTCTTGAGAGAAGGAGGCAGGGATAACTTTATGTCCTCCCTCTACAATCCCAAGGCATAGAATCTTCCAAAGAAAGCTTTCAGGTCACCAGGACATGGGCTACTAATCTTTAACTGGCCCAGCCACGCTCTTGGTCATCATACTTTAAGTCCAGCCTCTTAGTAGTGAAACACATGAAATGTTTGGCTGTAATGGGGCTGAGCATTTTCCAGACTGCTGACAGTGCTGAAAACACTTACCACAACTATATAAATAACAGTAATTATAATGAGGGAGTCCTATAATTACAAAGGGATGGCTCCTGTAACAGTACTGCAGGGATCCAGGGGCCGCTGGCGCTTGGGACGTGGCTGTCCTGCATCTCCTCCCCGCAGGCATCCTGCAGTGGGCTGGGATGTAAATAGATCCTCTTCATAGCAGCATGACAGGCTCAAGGCTTTGATTGCACAGTTTATTTGTCAATAACATTTGATGCTGCTCTAATTGTAGGAAAATTGAAAAACGTGTTTCAGCACTAGACACCACTGTCCCAAAGTCCTCTAGGCTGATTGATCTGTCTGGACTGTAACTTATAGGGCATTAATGTCTCTGGGTCATAAAAAGCATGAATGAAGCGGAGCCAAAACTAATGAGTGTTTAGGTGCTGGACTTAACCTTAGTGGAAGAGTGGCTCAGTTACTCTGCTATACTACCATCAGGACCCCACAGTGTAGGACAGCTGCAGAGGGACAGGGTAAGAGTCTCCACCACAGCCCAGAGAGACTGAGGAAGGACTTGGAGAGACAGCACTTGGCCCAGCAGCACTGAGTGTGGGAGGTAACTCCTAACCATGTGAACCTTGCCTGGATTCCTGCATCTGCAGCCCAGTCTCGTGGCCTCTTCCCACCATGGGATGCTCAATGCAGCTGGATGGCCAGCTCTGTGCCCAGCAGCTTGCTGTGTCCGCCGCAGCCCAGAGGAGGAGAATGGCCAACACAGCATGCAGTGACACCCACCAGATCCTTGCTACAGCCCTGTGCCATCAGTGTATTGCATCTTACAGCAGAAAAGGCACTGGAGAGGTTTGTGGTGTATAAGGCAGGGGGAAGGGACAATCGGAGTTCAGCGGATTTACAACCAATTAAATAATTATTTGCTTGGATTGCAGGAGCCAGACCTGTATGGTCAGTGCTGTCTCTGCCACAGTAAAGATGTCCTGACCAGATCCTCTTTACTTTCCCCTTGAAACAGCAATCTTATACTCTCCTTCCTGCCCTCCGCACCCTCACTGCAGAGCATGTTGCATGAAGCAAGCTGTACAGCGCACAGGGAGCTCACCATCCTTCCAGATGAAGGATGCTACCTAATGGTAAAGATATTACTGTGATTATTTTTGCAATAGCATATTGCTCTGTGCATTCTGGACTCTGCGGACCACATCCACGCCTGGTGTAATGCCATGTTAATTTGCTGTGGCAATCATTAATTGGGTAAGGAACAGCTGGTGCTTTGCTTTAAGTGAAACTGATTGGGTCAGTAAGTAACTGTTTGGTTAAGCGATCTACAGCAGGTACAGCCCTACCTCTCTCTGTGCTCCAGGGAGGTTTCACTTCTTGTCCCAGTGACCCTTGGAGGAAGCAGCAAGATTTGGCCGTGAAACATTAGGGAGCTTTAATCAGTGCAGTTCCTTTGGGCATTATTGCCTGAATTTTAATATTTTGAATAATAAAGGATGATTTTAAATTAAATTTGTGGGCTCACCATCTGTGTGTGCTTGGCCTTGTTTTCCTCTGTTTTGGCAGTCCCTTGACTTCGTTCATTCCAAGTTGCAGCAAAAAATGAAGGAAAGATAAAAAAGAGGAGAACACCAGTGGAGGAACCTTTTGTTATTTCCTTTGTCCTGCAAGATCTTGGGCGCAGCAGCCTTTGTCGGTGTGTTTCACAGTGCTGAGCACACAGACAACATTTGATAGCATAAGAGCTCATGAGAGGGAGACAGGGGCCCCTGTTCCCTGAAATGTCCCAGTGATTCAGCTCAGCCTCTCCATCCCAGCCGGTCCGTGACAGTGGTGTGTTTCACGTCGGGCACTGGCATCTCAACTAAAGGGCCTTGGTGTGCAGTGGCCTGGGGGTTCTGGAGGCAGGATGGCTCCTTGCAGCCTGCGGGCAGAGGGGCTTTTTTCAGGACAAAAGGACATTGCTACTCAGTCATGCAAGCACCAAAGAAGAGACTCCAAGACCACATAGTATGAATTATGTTCACTGTATGGCTGGAGCAGGACAGTGCCCATTACCTAGTACTAAGGAGACGCGTAAGGCTGCAGGTGTGGAGGTTATAACCAGAGATGCTTGTCTGCAGAGAAACCAGACGAGTCAGGCTATGGATTGGCATCACAGATTGAGCTGAATTCATCGCCTGTGCTGCTGAAAAGGAGAGCTGCAGCCCCTGTCTGCCAGCCACATGCTTCCTCCTCTTACCTTGTGCCAGCTCTGACACTTGTTTGCTAGCACGGTGAACTGTTTTAATTCACTATAGTGAATTAGTGAACACTTTTGTTGGTGAGTCAAACTGCCTTTTCTTGTGATCAGACAAATAGCTAAGCTGCTGCAAGGGCAAGTGGGAATTGCACTCCAGGGCAGAGGAGGGAAGGATGAGACTGGTCCCTCTCAGTGATGGGGAGCTTCTAATTCAGCAGACATCAGGTGAAAAACCTCTTGTCTTCACACTGTCAGGGTCTCTTGACCCTTCTAGGGGTTGAGAGCCCTCCCTGCTCACACATCATTGCCACAAGAGGCTCTGGATGGCCAAGGCAGAGAGCAGGGGAATGTCTCGGGAAAGCCAGATCCTGAGAGTTTACAAGCCTGAGCAGGTAATCCTGAGGTCATTTCCCAATTTCCCATCTTACCGTTGGAACCGCATGGTCTCCTCCTGGATTCACTTGGCCACTGGAAAGCAGGAGATGCTGAAGCCCTGGTCCCAGTCCTCTCCATAGGTTCTGTAGGTACTTTAACATATGGATTAAAAGAAATCAGGGTGGCAGCAATGTTCTTGAATGGTGACTATAGCCATTGTCAGCAGCCTTCCTGGTTTCCCCCACAACCTTGCCAAAGGCCTTAGTGTCAAGTACTGGGCTGCCCTGCAAGGCTGTGCACTTACAGAAACACACACCCCAACTCACAGCTAGCTGGGTGCCCCCAGAACAGATCTGGAAATGCTTCTTTACCCCCCAAAGCACCCTTCACTCTGTGAGGCTTGGCCACCTCCCCACACTTCTAGGATGTGTCCTCTGGTGTTTACATCACCTTTCACCATCTCATCCTTGAGGGAGCAGTGATGATGAATTTATCAGTCCTTTGGCAAATGCAAGAGCCCAGAGGAGCATCACCAGGAGCTCAGCATTGCTTCCTGGAGGGTGGCGAAGGGGGAAGAAAGATTTCTTCTTGTGAGGATGAAAACCAAACCCACACCACCAAACCTGACCCAACAGGGCAAAAATAACCCCAACAAGTACCTTGTAGTCAGAACAGCCCTTTTAAAGCCTCATGAATATTTAGCTTGTCCTCATGTAAAATATATGACTTTGTGTAAGGATCAGGCAAAGGAGGTGCATGATTTTTTTCTGATTTATGGGCCCAGCAACGGATTATTCATAGCAGAGCAGCTGTGTGGAAAGATTCATCCACTGCAAAATGTGATTGTACATCAGGCAGTGTGAGGGAACAGAGCTATGACTAATGGCTACTTTACATATAAATGAGAAGGTTTGCACTAGGAACTGTAAAAAAAATACGATCATTCAGCTGACGGCCGGCCTCTTTATCGCAAGCACTGCACAGGGGCCAAGGAAAGACAGGAACAAGCCTGCCTGAAGGCGCTGCCTTCCCTCACATCCTCCAACATGCAATAAATAAGGCAATGGCAGCCGAGACTTCCAAGGGCCACATTTGCTGCTGGTGTCAATCTGCAGGCTGCAATGGGGGAAGGCAGATGTGCTTCCTCCTGGCTCAGATGCTCCTGGAAGTCGCTCCTGGCTGGGCTGGACCCCACTTTGAGCATCACACTCGAAAAGCAGAGGGTCAGCATGAGTCAGGGTGCTCGGCACAGCCCCAGTGTAAGCCCTTTGCTTCCCCTCCCCACCGTGATCACAGCCTCCCCCAGCTCACTCTCCTAGCCGAGACGTGTTGTCTAGACATTGCAGATGTGGACAGATGTTGGGGCTGTAATTTATAACAATGGTCTCCAGAAGGCAATTCCAATTTGTTTCGCTAAAGCTTTAAGTTACAGACAGCAAGATCTCCTGTAAATACTCTTGACTTACATAGTAAGTACATAAGAGAGTTTGCCTGGTGAAAGCCTGCTTGCTGTGGCAATTATAGCTTTTCCCATGTCTCAGGAGGACATTATGATTCCTAGGTCCAAAAGCAATTGCCCTCTGCCATGGACCCAATGAATCCAAGAGTGACCTGAGTTACAGATGCTGACACACATGCAGTTCAGAGGTCACTCCTCCAGCACCACTCACCTGCTCTGGGGAAGAGGTTGGGATTCTGCCTGCAGAGCAAACCCCCATACCCTATGCGCTGTCTTCCTCATGGGACATATCCCTGACGTTTGATGCCTGAAGGACACCTCAGAAAAGGAAATTTTCCCAGCCCTTTTAAAGGTTCCCTAGAGGGAACTCTCTCCTGAAAGCAAAAAGACCCTCACTAAAGTTTCCTTCTAGGGAAACCTTTAAAACCCAAAGGGAATTGGAGCACACAGCCTTGCCTCTGCCTAGGCTCCTACCAGCTCAGTTCTGAGCAGCCCAGTGTAGGCATCACAAGGCCTTCTCACTTCATCAGACACCACCCAATATCCCAAACGCACTCCTCTTGCTGCTCTAACCCTCTTATAAAGACAGCCATTGTCTCAGCTTTGCAAACCTGGGGCAGATACTGTCACAAGTGAAGGACATACTAACAGTGGTGGGCCTGCAGCCATGGAAAGAGAAGAGAGTATCTGGAAGGGTACAATGATGACCAATTAGTTTGTGCACTTGTGCTATTCAAAGTCTGCCAGCCAGGGGTACTTCTGACAAGGAAGGGAGTATTTCTCCAGCACCATTTCATAGGACCTACCGTTCTTCTGCTGGTCCTCAACCTAGAGCTTGGGTTTTCTTGCAGAGTCTGAGGTGAAAGAATAGGATCCCTTAGTAATTATTTGCTTCTGCAGTTGTGTCTGTGCAAGGTGTTCCTAAACTGACACAGATTTTTCACTGCCTAAGGACACAGGGCACTAAGGTGCTCTGCAGTGACTATATTGATGCATAGGTGCAGGAGCACCTAGGGAGGTGCGTGCTGAACTAGAAGCCACTCCAGCAGTCCCTGATAATTTACAAAAGCTGGTACTAACACGAAGCAGCTGGACAGGCCCCAGAGATCCCACCCTGTAGCAGATTCAATCATGCTAGGTAAAGTACAATGCTGAACAGAATTAGCAAGCTCGTTCATTTCAGTCTACATAGATTTCCACCTATGCAAGGCCATCTGCCCCATTCACCTCTGTGACTTGGCCATTTTACTATTGAGAACCTGTAGAAAAGCTCCACATGGATAAGGCAACAAGAAAACAGAGATGTGAGGTTACATCTCACATTCATCAGAAGTCAAGGTCACATCTGGAGACTGGGGTATAGCACGTGGCTGAAATCCCACCTTCAAGAGTACCAGCACAGGGCATCAACCAAGAGGAAGCTAAAAAGACATACACTTATATAAGTAAAACAAAGAGCATACAGTGTGTTATATACGCAAAGTAGGATGAGGTTGGGAAGAGTTGTGCCTTGGAAACTCCCAGTTTTCATCTCAGAGGTGAAAGCTGGAACACAGCCAGCCACTATGGCAATTCATCCTTGAAGTGAGGTTCTGGGGAGACAAAACTTTGCAGGGCCTAAGAGCCACAAAGTGTTTCAATTAAAGGATGTTCTAATGAGGTTTGGTAGGGATTAGAGACATACTTCCTTGGGATTTGCAGCTGAAATTCTGCAGCCATGTGCCACCATGGGAGGGCCTGAAAGAGAAACCCACTCATCTCCCAGAGGGATGAGAGTAGAGAACAAAACAGCACAATTGCACTCTGTAAAATTTGTCACTTTTGTTCTAGAGTCTTCAATTAAAGCAATGGGAAATGGCAGGTTTTGGGTTTTCAGCCAAATTAAAGTACTCCTTTCCCCAGCCCCCAAAAGTTTAATCTCAGATTTAATGAAACATTTAATTTGAAGCAATATATCTTAATTTGTGGGGAAGCAATTTTTTGAATTAAAGTAAATAAAGTAATAAATTATTTATCATTCTTTAATTTGGAATTTTTCAGCAGAGCGATAAGCTGAATTCAAGGTGAAACAGATGCCTGAGCCCTCATTTACCTTCATCAGAGAGTATTTGATGCCTCTTTCAACTCATTGTGGGACAGAAGAAGCTTTTCTAGGAAGGGATCAGGCTTTCGATGCTCAGCTCACTTTGTAGTCACAAAGGCACATTTCCATATTGCATTGTATGCCTGTATCAGTGCTGTGGAAGCACAAAGATGCTGCAGCCCATTCTGCGGGCAGAGTCCAGCCCAGCCCAAGGCAGATGGTTTCATCCGTGGGAATCCAACTTGGAGACTTTTCTGTGCCCTGAGGAACAGTGTGGGGATTGGGATCCAAAAGTAGATTGCCTCTCCATTTGCTTTTAAAAGAGAAAGCAGAGCAGGTCTCTCTAGGTTAGGTTAATTTCCCCAAACATATCCCAGTTGCAAATTACATAACTGATACCTGCACCCCATCAGTCACTGTTGAGCCCCAGCCTGGAGCAGTGCTACCCTTGCCCAGGGAAAAACCCCGGATTTTCATGAGAGGAGACAGGGTCAGCACAGAAGAGACAGGACTCATGTTTCATTTGCATGATTTGTGCCCTTTTACTTCCAAAGTAAAATGCAGACACAAATACTGCCTTTTCTCAGAGCTGCATCTCTCCTGGCCCAGCATTTCCAGAGCCCGTGTGGGATCCTACCTACTAATGGAATAGAAAGCCAAGGTTGAGGTGCACAGATGACCCCAAGGAAGAAACAAGCCATACTCTGTGCAGCTTCCCCAGCGGACAAGGGGATGAGGTGGCCTTGGGACCAGCCAGCCCCATGGGCATGGAACCTCGGGACAGTGCTGCTGTTTCCAGGGGGCTGGACTGGGTGGCTCCCTTCTCTGCTTGCTCAAGCACTTCCAATTAAACCCAGTGGAATTCAATCTCTTACTCTTAATAAACTTCCCTGTTTCCTTGCCAACTCCCCTCTGGACACCAAGACGCTATTACTCCAAACACAACAGGAAAGGGCTATTTTTTTCTGCAAACTTTCTGACTGAAGAGGCAAGCACAATCCCCCCTAGCAGGATCCAAGCCATTAGGATCCATGAAAATTAACTGCAAGTAAACATTTGGGGAGGGGGGGCCAATGGGGCTGCCAAGCCACAGCAGAAGGGTTATGCACACATGCATGTGCTTCTCGAGACAGGCAAACACCACAGTTGCTGACCAGTGTGCATCTGCACATGGGACCCAACATGAAAATTGGGAACTTGTGTTCTGCCATGAGCGCATGGATCTCCAGGGATGCTGCCCCTTATTTCCACACCACTACAGGTCCCTTCTCATGCAGCCCAGGCATGCAGTTCTGGGGGTAATAAAGATCTTACAGCCCCTGCCCTATCACTGGCACCACTCAGTACAGTATGCACATAGAGGGGGGCTGTACAGCCCCCCTCCTCCAGCCTGGAGTCCTCATCCCCATGTGCTGCATCTCCACTGCACAGACCCAGAAGATTAATGCAGTCATCTCCCCTTTCCCAAAGCCCTGGTCACAGCTTCGCAAGGCAGGAGCCTCCTTCTCCTCTCTCCTCTCTCTGACAGATGCCTCAGAGCCTGGGGCTGCAGTTAAGGTGACAAGATTCAGCAATTCTTTATGAACATTTCATTCCCGCTCGCTACACGACGTAAATTAGATGGTGTGTTACATTCGGGCAAGAAGCACGATATGTCACTGTGGCGCCGGCCCATTGGATGGAGAGGCTAATCCTGCCGTGAATTTCATTACTGCTTTTATGCTGTTGGAATTAGCTTGGTGACAGTGAGCCTGATTGTCTTTCACTAGGGGTTTGCTGGGGCTCAGGAAGGCTTCCTCCCTGATGGGAGCACTACGGAGTGACCCCACTCCATGGCCACACATTGTGCCTTTGCTGAGGCAGAGAGGGAGTGGTGTCCTGCTCATGGGGAGCTCTGATGTTCCTCCTCCCCAGTGCTGGGATAAATAAGATTGAAGGAGCCCCTTACGTGGGTGGGTGGCCAGGATGGTGGCAACCCCCCTCCCTATAACAAGAGGGTGTTGTATCCACCCCCACCTCTTGACTTGACATGTACATAGGCAGTTAACCTGTGGATAATCTTCTTGCTGTGGTGGATTCCTCTCTTCTCCCAGCAAACACCACACCAGGTACCAGCACTCAAAAACCTGAAGCTTGGTCCCTGAAAGCAAGAGTCATGGGCTGGAATCCATTCTGCAGCTGGGCCACTTCCAGTCCTCTTAGGGTCTGTGCTTGTGGGTTTCACGCCCTTGACCAGTGTAAGAGGAGAGTAGTGAGATGCACAGACTCATATTTCCATCACTGTGCACAAACTCCTTATGCATTGATGTTCAGGCTCAGTTTGACTGAACTGCCTCCTGAAGCATCCTCATGGAGAATACCAGGAGTTCATGTGACTCAAAGCAGGTATTTACTTCAGTGAGTGAAGCTGGATGGGTTGAACCCATCCTGTGTCTATCCCTGTATCTCTCCTGTTAGAGAGCTGTTAGAGAGCTACTGCTAATCAAGGAGCAAAGCCAGGAATACACAAAAACTTCCAGAACAAGAAAACGTCCTTCTACCTAAGGTGAGATTGCTGAGAGGTCAGACACCAAAAAGCTGGCTCCAAACAAGAAGAGACAGAGAGAAATTTGGGAACACCTGGAGAGGACAAGTGAAACACAGATGTGGGGTTGGCTGTATGCACATGTTTTGTCCACTTGGCAAGTTGCTCTGTCCCGGCAAAACAGAGTCTCAGAAACATACCATAAGCTGTCCCCTGATGCCACCTCCCAGCCATCAGGAGTCCACTGAACCTGGCCACCACATGTCATAGACACCATGACTTCACTTCTCCAAGCTTGTTATCTGGAAAGCCTTTCTCCCGCAAGCTGTGCTTTGGCCATTTTTATGTCCTCTCCCATGCCCCCTGCCTATCCCATTTTCACCCCCACCGAGCTCTCTTTGCCACCTCTCTCCCAAGTTTAGTTGTCCCCATCCACTTAATCAGCAAACACATGCATGGAAACCCAAGCCTGCCCATGTCTTACTGAAGCATTTTACTTTTCTCTTGGTGCCTCACATCACTGCTGCCATTTACAGAGTTTAAAATGTCAGTGTGATGCCCTCCAGGGAATCAGAGGATTGAGCTGCAAAATCCTTGAAGGTTGCAGGTGACATTGGTGATGGCTGCCAGGCTGATCCAATCAGTTCTGCACCCTAGCACAGGTTCAGAAACACAATCACAGGAGCAGGGATAGACAGACAAGTTGATCATCTCTACCTATCATCCCAGTGAGTCCCCAAAGCTTAGGCTGTGTGGTTCTGCATGGCTCCAGCCTCCAGCCCTCCAGGTCTGGATGCAGGTCCTGGAAAATTCACAGGAGGCTTTAAAGCCAAAGCACCAGCAGGGAAAAAACTCTAAGGACATTCCTGGGACAAAGGTATAGGTATACTGCAGCTCCTGAAGTGCTGTGCCACCAGACAGACCCTGCCACTCTCCTTCTGGCTGTCCCAGTGTAGCTTTGGGTTATCCAATGCTCAAAGCACCAGTGCAAGCTTTTCACTTCAGAACATCCCTCAGCAGACTGAAGGAGCCCTTCTGTACTAGGTGCTGTACAAACACAGCATAGGAGGAAAGTCCTCCTTCCCCCAAGCAGAAAAGCTCCTGTTTCTAGCTAGCAAAGGACCACACTGCACCTACTGGGAGTTAAAGCCACCTGGCTGGGGTGTTACCAACAGGCAAGTTAGATTTTAAACCCATCCTGAGGGTTCATTTGAGAGTGGTAATGGTCCAACTATACAGCATAATCTGGAGACCCGGAGAGAGCTGGTGATCCGCATATCCGGAGCTCTGCTCTAGGCTCTTGGCCCCTCCTCCGAGTCTCAGGACAAGGAGTATGCACAGCCTTAATGCACATCTATTAGTCAAAGTGCTCTCCCCTTAGGTAAGCACTTTGGGAAGCTTGCCTAGTCCCTCACAGTAATACTCCATTACTCCTTCACTCTAAATCTAATTAGAGGGAGGAGTGGGAAGGGATGGGGAGGAAGTTAACAAACTGATTTGGGATGATGAACTACATAAGAGGTTTATCAAAGACAGGAAAAAGAAAAAAAGCAATTAAATCTCAGATGTTTACAGGACAAGTGCCTGAAAGGTACATAGAAACAAGGTAGGAGAAAAGGGCTCCTGAGCTTTCCTGCAAGGAGGGGGTAGTATACAGCCCTTACCTTGGCCTTAGGATGGAGAAGCAGGCAGCACCCAGAGCTTGGATGGGTATGGCAGCCTGCAGTACTGGGGGTTTGCTTTGTTGGTTTAAATTGGGATGAAAAGAAGGCAAAATAAAGTGAGGATAAATTCTAATATTGTATCCATAGATTTCCTCTCCTCCACCACCAAGTTGGATACAAACATGCCCATAAAGAGCAGAGCCTGGGGAGGGGAGCTCAGTGCCCAGAGGAAACCAAAATATGTTTGTGGCATGTCATAAGAAGTGACACTTGAATCCCCCTTTTCCTGGGGATCACTGGGGTCCAGGCATCACTGCCAGAGCAATGCCAGTCACTGGTTTTCCCAGCTTGGCACAGCTCCCCAAATCTGGAGAGATCCAAGCCTGGAAGGGACTCACCTGCGATAGGGGTCAGGCTCTAGATGGGACTAGTAGGAATGAGTCATGGAGAAGACAACCATTTGGGCAACCACAGCACATGACCCTCCCTCAGCCCAGCAGAAAAAGCTGGTGTGGAGCCTCCCAGAGTGCCACATGTCGCGCAGTGAAGTCAGGAGAGCTGGGTCATGCACAGCACCTAAGACCTAGGCCAAACCCACTAACGCTCTGAGCATTGCTTCCATCCCCTCCAAACCTCTCCTCTTTCTCTGGGCCAGTCACATGGTGTTTGGGCAGAGCCTGTTTCACAGAGGCAGGTCCCCCAGCAGCCAAGAGCAGTCCTGACTGGATTTGCCCCTAGACATGAAGAAGCCTTGGACAGATCATTCATTGTGCATCCCAACGCAGTCGAGACAAGGCCAGGAGCTGTGCAGAGCAAAAATAAAAAAGTCACCTGGACTCCCCATATCATATATATATCAGCCAGCAATGGCTCCATCGGGAACAAAGGTATTCAAGCATTGGAAAGAGAGTGCTTAGCAGTAAAATAGGTCCTGGAAGCCCTCGGGCACTGTTTTACTGGGGAATGAATCTACCTTGGTGACTGATTGCAGCCTTTTAACCTGGATAAATCAGATGACAGATAAGAGCGTCTCCCAAGTAAGCCCTGCCAGCAGGTGCCTCTGTTACAGCCCCATCCATTTCAGCCAGCTCTGTCACCCACCAGGGAATGTGTCCTGTGCTGTGAGGGGTAAGCCCCATAGGGGAAACAGTGGGCAGAAGTGCCTGTCAGTTTTTGACGCACCCTTGCTCTTCTCTTTATGGTAAGGAAGGGGAAGGAGCCATTTCCAGCTCAAGAGGAGGCAGAGGCAGCTGTGATGCTCAGTACCCAGCCCTGCCAGGCTCTGAAACCCCACAGCATGCCACATCCCAGGACCAGAGCACTGCTGGGGGGTGAGGAACGGACAAGCAATGGCTCCCAGCACAGATTTCTGGGGTACAGCAGCTCGGCACACTTTTCTCATCTGTGGAGAACATTTTCCAGGCTTCTTGCAGCAGAAGGCCTCACAGTCTCTGGATGAGCCCATCTCGCACCTGAGAGACAGTGCCACACCTGAGAGACAGTGGAGATGGAGCCATATCCAAAGCCACCCAGCCTGCAGGGACAACCACCAGCTGGGAAGGAAACTTGATTTATATGAGGACACTTACAAGCCATGAGTGTTTGCAGGCAGGAGTGAATAGGCAGTCTGTACCAGTCTTTCATTTTGAGAGATGTCCCATCTGCCACCCCACCAGTATATTCTATCTAGGAGGGCTCCACACCAGCTTTTTCTGCAAGTGTCTGTAATATGCATCTTCTTGCTCATCCTGTCCCAGAGACAGGCTGCAGAGACAGAGTCTCCCATCTCCTTGTGTGACTCTCCAGCAAAGCAGTCAGGAGCAATGCTGCACATCAGCTCCATGAACGTGGCAACCCCTGGCTATATGCTTTCAGGCTAAGGGTGCTCAGGGCTGACTTTGTGTGCATCCATCCTCCCAGGTCAGCCATGGCCCAGCCCACAGCAGTAAAGCATTGGCAGAGGTTAGCAGTTGGAGCGGAGTCTGCCCCGTGCAACCTGTCACCCCTCCTGCACAGCAAGAGACCTGTGCTACAAATTAGGATGTCACAGCTCCTTTCTGTTTTCCTGATGTTTTCCCTTTTGGGCACTCAAAACTTGCAAGCGAGCAAGACAACTCACTTGATGTCCACAGGCTCAACCACAATATCCACATCTGCTCTCTGCAAAGTTTAGGCACCATCCTACCCCATTTCTGGTCCTAATTCCTTTTATTACTACTTCAGGAGGACCTCAGTAACTTAGCACTCACCCTGCAGCTCTCCTGACACAGCTCTGGTCAGGAACACAAGCATTTCAACAACCACCTGAACAATTACTGCTTGATACATCCCTTTACCTTGCAAAAAGGGGATCCAGTCCCTTCCACACCGCAGTTTTCCCATAAACACCTTTCTGGAACTTCACAGATCTTAGGGAGAAAACAAGAGGCACATACAGGTGTTCTTACATTTTATAACCCAGTCCTGTGTTCTGCTGCTCTCCTCAGCACAGCTCCCACCCAGGGCCAGCTGCTGATGTTCAAGAGAATTAATTACCCACCCCGAGATAATAACCCTAACCAAAACACCAGGTGGGGAGGAATTAAAGGAACAGGGCTTGGCTCTGGTATGGAGTCTGGCATTAGAGAACCTCACAGTGCTCCAAGCCACTGCTGTCCTCAAACAAGAGGCTTCTACTGAAAACTTTGGTAGTAGAGAACAAACAGGGGGAGGATGCAAGTGAATTGAGCTTTGGCTTTACACATTAGATCAGAATGGCCTGGAAAAGACAAAACTGCTCCTGGTTTTTTATGCCTTGGCATGGCAGTTTCTGGAGGGAGAACAGAAGATGAAATCAAACCAACACATGAGTTCCTGTGGATGGGGGTGCTCCCCTCCATACCATCCCCATGCCAGCTGGGTGCCAGCTCCAGTCAGAGGCACACAGAGCAGGCACGGGACATCTGCTGGGGCTGGGTGCAGAGGAGCATGTCATACTGGGCAAAGTGGTACCCCAGTTACACCAGAACATACACAGTGATGCTCAGTCTGCTAGAAATCACTGAAATCAGTCAGGAGCCCTTTCTGGTTGGTTTAAGCTCATTGGGCTGCAGCTTTGGAAGTGCTGAAATGAGCAAGAACCCATGGTCAGTGTTATTCCCTAAAAGGCTACAAAAGTGTTTTCTCCTCTGCGGTAGCCCTTAGTGACATTGGCAGTGCTGGGACCCAGAAGAGGATGGGTCTTATCCCACAAGTTGCTTTTCAGAGGGGAAAATCCATGCAATTCCCTGGGACAGCTCTGCTTCGTGCAGTGGATTGCATCAGGGACCTGATTCCCCTAGGATTTTTTGTGTTTTGAGATGGGGTTGCTTTCAGCTGGATTCCTTCCCTGATCTGGCCTCCGTGTGTCCTCGGGGACAGCTGAACCGAACCGGGTTAGACAAACAGCTTGGCTGAGCAGCATGAGTGAGCTGCCCCGGGGCAGGATTCATCCCAGCTTGACACATTTCCCACACACCAGAGCAAGCGTCTGAGCAAAGATGGGGATGCTCCAAGGAGCCGGGCAGGGGCTGGGGACTTTGGGGACCAAGACCCCCTTCACCCAGTCACACGAGCCGCAGTGTGTTCCTGCCCCACTCCAGATGCATGAGGAAAATGGGACAAAAAGCCAGCGACTGCCTGTCTGTCCAGCCAGATCTGTCTGTCCAGTTGGGCTCCATATATGCGGGAGGGTTAGAGATGAAGGCATGTCTGTGAGGACTGGAGATCATCAGGGATCCATCCAGAGGCTGACCTCCGCCCTCCATCAGAGATCACACCCTGGAAGCCATATTCAGCCATCATTAGTATGCAAAGACTGTGATCTGAGAGAGGGGGAGAGAGAAAGAGAGAGGGAGGGAGGGGGGACAGAGGGAAGGGAGAGAGTAAGAGAGAAAAAGCCAGTTGTTTTATTCATGGCTGGTGATATTATAGACTGAGTGAAAATCACATTATCGTAATGGGAAAGTTAGAGTTGCCGTGATGATGCCCTGAAGCTTGTGTGCTGATTGGGGTGTGATTGCTATCTGTATTTATATGTAGAAAGCAAAGTTCACTGCCAGTTCAAGATGGTGGAGCCTGCTTCTTCATGCTACATAATTCTTCAGTAGGGAGAAACTAAGAGCAGCCGGGGTGGCTGAGCAGGCGTGGGGGGCTCCTGGAGCGTGGGGCTGAGGCAGATGCTGTGTGCTGCCCACCATGCTGTGAGCGGGTGGGGGGCAGTGGGTGAGGGCAGGACGGGGACAGTAGGTGGGAGTGAGGACCCGGCTGTGTTTGCGTGTTTGTATGGTCTCACAGCCCTGGTTGTTGGTGGCGCCAGGGGAGACTGAGCCATGGTCCCAGTTTTGGGGATACAGCGTGATGGTGGGTGTGGAGCAGGGAGAGGAAGGGAGCAATGCATATGTTGCAGTGCAGTTTGCAGGCTGTGGTGGGCTGCACAGGGCTTTGGAGACATGAGTTAATGATGCCTGCTGGCATTTTCTGTGAGATGGAGGATCAGTGTGACAACCTGCAGACCCTGCATGTCCCGTCAGTCATCCAACTTTCCCTCTCAATCCTCAAAGACTTTTTGGGAGGAAAAGCAACATTGGACCTTCCTGCTCCAAACTTTGGCCCCCGCTGCTGCACCTGGGAGGGCACTGGGTTTCTGTGCAGCAGCAGGTCATGGGGACACAGGTATATCCTTATGGCATAAATCTATCCACAGAAAAGGATGATGCTTATGGAACTCTTAAACCTCCAAGCACACTCCTTTTCTGCCAGCCCTGGCACTCATGTCTGCTGCAGGCTCTGTCACCCACCCTGCCCCAGGCACTCCAGAGAGCTTGTGAGCCCAAGAGCACATTCCAGACCAGGAGCTGCTATCCCTCACACAGCAACACCTGGGAAACATCCTCCCATGGGACAAGGATGTGCCATGGCCACTGGCTCCCCCAGACACTCACACAGAGGAGATCCAGAGGTGGAAAGTTGCTGCACTGCTTAGCACTCAAGCAAGTGCCCTGATGCTGCAGCACAAGGGGACTTCTATTCACTAGTTTGGGTTTTTACATCCCAAAGTGACACACATTAAAAAGATAGACCATTAACAGTGCATCTGTCAGCAGTAACACTGAGGTTATACTGGCATCCAGGCATCCCCGCCGCCTCCTCCCAATGACACACCTTCTAGCAGGCTCCTACATCTGCCGAGATGTGTTGGCATCCAAGGGGTGCATTTACCTTCTGTTTCTGGGATCTATTTGAGAGAATACCAAAAATCCCAGTTTGAAGGCAATAGAGGACTAGTTATTAAACCACAGAAGAGGGAAATAAAAATAGCCAGTGTTGCAGAGGGAAAGTGAGGCAAATACTAGAGAAGTGGGAAGAGCAGAGGAATAGCCTAAATTCTCTTCTCTCTTTGGTGAGTTTCAATAGGGTTTTTAGTAAGCCACTAAATGTGCTCCTCTCCCACTGGAGAGCCTTCTCCTTAGTCAGCTTGGCCACATGCCTCCCATCTTGGTCTTGCATTTTCCTTTCAACCTCCCATGAGGCCCTGCAGTGCTGTGGTGAGAATTTCTTGTGCATCTCCAGACTCCTCACCCTTTGGTGCGAGGTACAGTCATTCACAAACACACCTTGCATGTATGAAATGCTCTTCCAAGGTGACACTGTCACACTCACATTTTGGACTGATGCAAGTAATAGCAGAAGGTGCAGGGCCCAGATCAGTGTCCCCCAGATCTACACTCACAGCTGGGGGCAAGACACAGTCTGGAAAGAGAAAGGCAGAGGCTGGACTGTGCCCAACCTTTGTGGAGAGCTGCTGCAGTGCAGAGGGACTGAGGGATGCAGTGTGCTCCACAGGGACTGCTCAGAGCCAAGGTCAGAGGGAAGGACAAGTTTCTCTTTCCAGGCAGAGCTCAGCCCTGGCCCTTCCAATGACATGTGGTGGCAGAGCCAGCTCCTGGGTGCCAAACCCCCTGTGCCCTCAATGCACCAGATGGATGCTCATGTTCCCGAAAGAGCAGCCATTACCTCGCCTGCCTCCCTCCCGCTGAGGGAGTCAAATGTGGCTCCAAACAGTGCCATGCTGCAGAGCAGAGACTGCCACTGACCCCACCTGTCCCCTCCACCAGCCAACACAGCACGGCTGCCAGCCAGGACGCCCCATGTATTGGACATGAGGTAGGCTGGGACTGAAGGACGAGCTGGGATGGGCAGGAGGCAGCAAGGGGCTGCCTGGATAAATGGGAGAACATGAAGGCTGCTGGCTGGGCTTGAAGGTAGGAGAACAGGTAGCAATGAGGCACTGTGGAGCTGGGGACTGGGACAGCAGAGGCAGAGTGAAGGTCAGGCTATGGGCACAGGGAGCTGGGGAGCATCTCTGGGAAATGCAGCCTGGGTGACCATGCTGACAGGTAGTGGGAACTGCCTAAATAGCTGCTCATGAGCTGTAGCACCAGGCTACCATGCCTTAGCATGCCATCCCTGGGCATGACAGTCCTGGTGGCCGTGAAAGCTGGCCATGCCTGGGGCCAGCTCCAGGGTGACCCATCTCCCCATCTCCAGCCTCAGTAGAAGTTGTGCCAGGGGCACAAGAAGAGACGGGCTGCTCTGAGCTACCTTTGTGCCACGCAGGCTCTGCCATGGCCAACAGCCAGAGACCACAGCCCACCTGCCTCCTTCCTCAGGAGCCTGTGTGCAGGCATTTGGCTGAGCACATGTATGGATGTGGGACACAGACACACTCCCTGCACACACGTGCCTGTCATTGAGGTGAACAAGCATGCACACGTGCATGCAAGAGGAAGGGGCACAAGCTACAAAAACCTCATTTCCCAGCCCTGACTTCCCCCCGTGCTTAAGACACAACATTCCTGCTCATCTCTGTTGCTGGTCCTTGAGAACCAGTAAACATCTCGTAGACACAGACCTCAGTAAACACCTACACGAAACTCAAGGTTTCTCCCTGCCAAACACCCTCACAGGGCTCTACCGTGCACAGAAACACACTGTCATCCCAACACACCCACGTGGGATCATTGCAGCCTGCACCGACTGCTACACAAACATCTTAGCCCAAACCTACTTAGAGTTTGCTCTGTGTATGGAGACGTCAGCCGTATGCCCAGGGTCTGTCGACCCACATGTGAACCAGGTAGTGAGAGCATGGCAGACCCAGGCTGTGCACCCTGCAGTGATCAAAGAGGTATAAAGGTCTGGATATGCACATGGGTGTATGCACATGCACAGACACACAGACATTTCGTTACCACAGATGCCCAGGCCATCCAATGCCTGTGGCTCCCCTCTTCCCATGACACTGCCTCTCGCCTCTCCTTAACTTATCCGTTTTTCAGTGTTTAACCAGAATCAGCAACTTCTGTCACCTGCTGCTACCTGGTGCATCCCTTCCCGCACTGGCTAGATCTGTTTGAACCCACAGATGTGTGATTAAACACGGTGAGCGTTAGTGGCGAAGAACCGCTGTGCGCTCCCCGTATGGCTGATGAGTGTGCAGCTGGAGCAGAGCTCCCTGGGGTACCCTGCTGCTCACTCAACATGCGCCAGGTCGGGGGGAGGAAGGTGTCGACATGGCAGGGAGGGTATTTAAGCATTAAGCCATTTCTTTTCCTTACAAGGATACAGAAACTGCAGCTTTTCCTGCCTGGATGTGTCTGGCTGAGCCTCTGATGGGGAGACTGGAAAAACTTTCCTTTGTATAGAAGCAGAAGAGGACTGGGAAGGGGTGAATGTGAAGGGAAAGGAGAAAACTGTACAAAATAAGGAGCAGCTATGTCTTCTCCCAGCCTTGCAACACAAAATTCAAGGGGCTTCCAGGGGAACCAAACAGCACAACTCATGGAGATTACACAAATAACTTAACTCTGTACCTCACTGCCATGTGATGATGCCTTTATGTTTCCAAAGCTGATGAAAATCTCGCAGGCTCCAGCATCTAGGCGACCCTCTAGCTCCTCTCAGCAGGTGTTCCCTGGGTCCTTGAGGGTTTGGGATCCAGAGGACTCCCCTGACTTATCTAGCCTATCTCCCAGGAGCAGCCAGGATGGCTCTGATGTGACCTGTGCTGCAGGAGAAAGAGGGAGGCAAAGGGAAAGGTGCCTTGATCCAAAGCCCTAGAAAAAAATCTGAGAGTGACTTGCCCAAACAGAGTAAATCACGAGCTCAGAGCAGGGCACCTGGGTCCTTTTTCCAAGCTCATCAGTGTGAAGCACTTTTGGGTCAGGTTTAAGAGTCATCAAGAGACATCTGAGGATAGATCCCAGCAAAGGGGCAGAGATGTTTCACATTTGCCTCAAATAAAGAACAACTCTCAGGTTTCTCACAAGGCTGGTCTGAGGTGCGGAAACAGAAGAATACACTTGGGTCATGCAATAAAAACCTTCACTTGCAGTACAGGACTGATCTGCTGTCTCCTCACTGGCCCCTGCCGTGGTCCCTGCCACCAGACCCTACCCAGCTTCTCCACTGCCCTCCCAAACCAGACAGAGCATCCAGGCAGCCTCTCAGTGCCACAGGGACAGGATAACCACCTGGACCAGGATGCTATGCATCTCATTCCTGATGGGAGAGACCTGTAGCTTGCCTTCAGCATGCCAGCCACTGTCACCCGCAGTGGCTCTAGGGGTGTGATGGGGAATTACTACAGAGACACAACTTTGAAGCATGGTCTCTTGCCATTTTCCTGCTGAAAGCCCAGGGTTTGCCCTGGAGAGGGGAGACAGCTAGAAAAATGCTGACGGTGGTGAGGAGCAGCATGGGACAGAGCAGCCTGCCAGGTTGGGGAGCCAGCAGTGCCATTCACCTCCAAGGGACACAGAGACTGGGTCTTTCTGCCTCTCTTATTACCTCTCCCAGCTCCTTCTTTCCTTGGGGGACCCCATAAAGACACCCATGCACAACATCAGCCCATCTGCTCCCAGCACTGCAGCTGACAACTCCTTGCTCCTCTCCTTCTTGCCCATTTCCCTATAAACACCCCTTATTTCTCCAGCCCTCGCGTCTCCCCACCAGGTATCTCCTATCAGTCTGAATCCAACCCTCCTTTTCTGCTTCCCTCTCTGCTCTGTTTGCTTCAGGTCTTGCTGGCCTCACCACCAGCCTCCTTGTGTCCCAATGTCTTGATTTAATGGGGAGCAAATTGGATGAGTTGCTCCTCTCTGAGCAGGCCCCATGCTGTGGAAATGCTGAGGTGGCTGTTCTGCTACATGCAAACAGTTAATGCATAGAGGGCAACTAGAAAGCCTGTAAGACCATGAAGCATCATTCCTGGGGAATTAGTACCGATACAAATTGACATTGTGCTCTGCAGCTGGTTTCCTCCATGCAATGCCTTGTGCCAACAATTACTGCAGGCAGGAAGAGGAAGATAAACGGATGAATGGGTGGTTCATGGAAGATCCATGGATGGAGGGATGGATGAAGGGCAGCCCAGATGGATGGTGGGTCCAGTCAAGGTTCCGGTGTAAATTCCCAAATTCCTCATATTAATTTACTTTCCCATCTGCTGTAGTGAAACTGAACACCCCAAACTTTTCTTATTCCACAGTTTTCCCACTTTCTGACAACAATTTGATGCCATTCTGTTGGCGCCTTGCTCACTGATCCCTTTCTGCATGGCATGAAGTGCTGTAGTGAAGTAGCCAGGATTAACATCCTTTCCACAAGTGCATTGTCCCGTCAGGGCCAGATACAGGATACGTCTGAGTCTGTATTTTCCTCTGTCACATCTGTGACTCTGTGTAGTCTGATCAGCCACCAAGACCTTTGCCTTGATCTTCTGCACCCTGAAACGGCCATGAACACATAAAGACTTGGGGAAAGAGAGAAGTTTGCTAGTCCCTGTCTCCCCCAGACACTCTGTGATTCACACACCATCACAAAAGTATGTAGAGCTCTGGGGTGTGACCTAATTTTCCTTCACTGGTCTGCAGCATGGCTGGAGTTGCCCAGGGGCACAGATCATGGGCACAAGGCAGCAGCAATCCCCCACTTCCCTAGATTTCAACCCCTTGGCTCTCCATGTCTCACATTGTCTGCCCGCTGCAGGAACCAAGCTGCTCAGAGGGCACACAGAGATCCTGGAAGAGTGGTGCTTTCCATGCCACAAGTGGTTTTCGTGCAAGCAACAAGGTGTTATTTGGATGGAGTCAGTGGAGTCATAGCCTTATTTTCTTCATGAGATGAGAGACAACAGAGCTGGTGATGCTAATGACTTAGCAGGGAAGGGCAAAGGATAACCCTGCTCATGAGCTCTGCACATCTGCAGCAAATGCTGATGGAGCTGGATGACATTTTGGACAAAACATTTCTTAAAGCAAACCAAGCCCTTTGCAGAAATTTTTCACTTCAGTAGAAACCACCTTGTTATTTATTTATAATTCTGCAAAGCCCTCATGTCCAATTTGGGTCTAAGCAAGGCAAAATAAACAAAAAATTACAACCAGGGATTTGTTCTGATTTTTTGAAAGCCCAGCACATTTAACAAAATCTGGTTTTGAAAGCTGATTTAGGGGAGAGAGAGGACGGGTTGCTTCCAGCCGCTCATTGTAGGAAAAGAAGGAGGAAAAGTGAAGCCATTGGCAGTTGTACACAAATTCAGACAGGCAGAAGGAAAATGTCAATGCCATGTCACAGCTCTGTCTGGTACAAGACAGCTCTTAGAAAGAGATGTGAAAGGACTGTTTGGGATCATGTACCCTCTGTTCCATAAATTACGAGTGAGTTGGGGAGGGGGGGGTAGAGAAAAGCTGGGCTAGTCCGTGGTTTTAGGAGGAGGTCCTAGCCAGTTCCTATTTCATCCAAAGTGGGTCACTTGTCCCAGCTCCTGTTCCCTCTCGCTTTCAATCTTGGCTTTTTCTAATGAAAGTCTTTGGGTAGTGGTGGGTACCTCACCACGGCACTTTGGTTCTGCTCAAAACCAATTTTGATCTCACCCGCTTGTCTTCCTGAGCCCTTCCTTCCCAGGAGCCGTTCATGGGGCAGGCAGAGCCAAGAGGATGGAGCCAGCCACCCCCCTTGCCCCATACCCCTCAGGCTTCCACAGCGTTGAGACCTCACAAGTCAAAAAAGTGCTGGCACTCTGTGGCCAGGCAGGCCGTCCTGCAGGCTCTAATTCATGCCTGCACATTCCTCCAGTGGCATTTTGCTCAGGGCATGTTCCTCATGAAAAAAGTACAGCAAATCTGCACCCCCCACCCAACCATCTCCTCACTCCTGGCCAGCCAAGCTCCAACAGCCCCCAGCCCTAGTACTGATACTCTGCCCCTTCATGTAATTTTTGGGCATGAAAAAGCATTAAATTGTAATCTACCTCCTTGGCACCTTTTCTCCTTCCCTCCTTCTTCTCCTCCATCCCCAGTCTCCTCATCCTTCTGGGCCCATAAATCTTAATTTTGTCTGTGACCTGGGTTTTCGTTTCCTCTCTAGCTCTCTTTCTGTCTTGCTCTTTCTTTTTTTTACAATGTTAATTAATCATGTTTAGGCCTGGTCCCAGCTGTTACCACAAAGAGAGTCCTCTGCCAGCCCCTCTCCCTGCCCCCAGCCCAGATGCACATCACTTTTGGATAAATCCAACCCGTTGGAGGAATTCTTTGATTGTCCAGCAGCAGGGACATCAGGCAATTCATCATGCTCCTCCTGACACCTCTGCCACATGCTGCTTGCAGCTCTGCTCACCTGGGCTGTGCCTACCTCTGAGAGGTTACCGTCCCAGCAGGGCTGAAGGGGTCTCTCTCTGTTTGGAGAGATGCTGAGGCCTTTTGCAAACTCAACCTGCCAGCCCAGCCATATGTGGATGGCAGCAAGATGTGATTGAGGGGCTCCTGTTTCCGGGGCCTCATCCCTACTTGAGCGGAATGCAGAGAGGAGAGCGGCCTCCCTCCTTAGGAAAACATATGATGGGCAACCTTGGCAGAGTTTTTGGGATGTCCAAATTTAATGTCCGGCCTTGCAATCAGCCTTGCCTTGTTCTCTCACCCCCTCCTTTCTCTGCGCCTGGCCCTGCTCCCTGAGAGCAGGAGCAGTGTTCGCATCAGCTGACAGGGCTGATCTCTGTGCCACATGGCACCCTGTCTCTGGAGGTGACTTTGTATCTGGCACTGGTAGGATGCATGGGGACATGGAGGGAGGTGGCTGGAGGGTGCTCACTCTCCCCAGAGCCTGCTGCCAGTGGATATTCAGTATCACAAAAGATGGAAATACCTCTGTGTGTGTGTCGCGGTCGGGCGCGCAGAGGTCCGACCACCTCCCAAAAAGAGAAGGGTTGAGGGTAAATTGGGATATTCCCACAGTTTCCCACAGTGTGCTACTTAGGATGGTTGGGAATCCTTGTTTTGGAAAGACAGAAGGCCGAAATAGCAGAGGTTGGAAAGGTAAAGCCCACCATGGCGTGGTGGATGTGCAAAAGCTCCCCTAGCAGGAGCTGGGGTGCAGGAGGAGCCCAGGAGCATGGCAAAAGCAAAGGGTGCCAGAGCCTGGTGCCTGAGCCTGGTGCCAGAGCCTGAGCAGTGATGGGAGAGCTGGCACTGGGGAGATCTGGGAGAGATGCAGAAGACATGGAGGGCACCAGCAGGATTGGACATCAAAGGCCTGGACGGACACCCCGACTGATGTGCAAGTGTGGCTAAGGCACTGATTTATTCATCTTCCAGCCATGCCCAGCTGACACCAGCCCCCAGCACTCCCATGAATGCTTGCTTCTTGTGCCTGGTGTTTTATTGCTCCCCAGCAGTATGCAAGCTCATCACACCAGGGATCACATAGGCCAGCAATATCAAAAGCCCGCAGGCTTGCCCCACTCTTGCTCCTCATGCCAGGTGTGCTCCCCAGCATACATCCCAGCTCCTTGTTCAGGCTGTTTATGGGTCCGGGCTGCATCCCGCCACTGCCCAGATGAGCACATCCCATTTCCTCATGCTCCTCATTCTCTAGAAGCTTTCTTGAAGCTCCTTCTGTATTTTGCCTCGCTTCCCTGCCGCCTGTCCCTCTAAATTATACCCTTTCATCCCCCCAGGACTGGCTTCTAGTGCTAATACCCCTCAGATATTTGCAAGCTATCATCGTGTCCTCAATGAGTCATCATTAGGCTAAGGTCTTGCAGTCAGCTCCTTTAATCTTTCCTTGTAAATCTTTCCCCTTGCACCTCTGCTTGTTTTCATAGCTTTTCCTGAACGTCTTCCAATCATGCCAGTGGCTTTCAGGTCATAGGCCTGGAAATGACCCTTGTAACTCTACTTGGACTGTAGACAGAGCTGCTCAGGGTGTTCCCAGGCTTCCCTTTGAATATCTGTGTTCAGTCCCAAATCATATCAGTGTCTTTCCCATGGCAACCTCCTCTCTGCTGGCTACTCATGGCTGTTCCCCACTCCAACACCAGCTGAAACAAAGTACACTGAAAAAAAAGCCATGGTAAAACTTCATTCTGTTTATTCCTTTGAAAGAAGACAGCCTGTTTTCCTTTAAGCTCACAATGGAAGAAGTGGTTGCTCACATGAAAAGTGAAGCAGGTGAAAATGGATCAGGACTCTCGCCCTGCAAACCAAGCCACCACTGGGTATTTTGGGTTGGGAGCTGGAATCGAGCTGATGGGGCCCATCTGTTACTTTCCCCTTTACACATCAGCTGTGTTTTCCCAAGCTGACCTTCATCTGCTATTTCAGACTCCAGGTCAGCGTTCCCATGGGCTCCATCCAGCTCCCACTGGGAATGAAACTGGGTGCTAAATATTTTGGTGTCATTTCACTATCTATTCCTGCCTGTACTACCACCTACAGGCTTCAGGAATGAAGCAGCCTCTTCCCAGATCATTAACAGCTTAATTAAAAGCTGTCATAACACTAGGCTTCATTGCTGGAAAATGGTAGTCCACTTTGCAGCTGGGTGAAAGGGTCACGCTGTTCTCATTTCCCTCTTGAGAACATGCTTTCTTTATTGCTGACTCCAGGACTCAGAGTGGCTCCGACTCTTTTTTTAACAACTTGCCCCTCCTGCAACCTTTTCTGCCCTTCTTAAAATTCTGGCCATTTTTTAAAAGGGAAAATGGCCCTTTGAAATGAAGAATGCAGGACTGGTGAAACAAATTGGTTTATGCTGGTATTGTCCCATCCATGTCTCCACTGGAGAATTTATCACAGTGACACATTTTTGGGTTTTAAAGAAATATTCCCATTAGAGGGTTTGGGGAAGGGATGAAATAGTTTCCCAGTATCCACAAGAAAATTTCCTTAGAATTAGATGGCAGGCAGCCAGCAATGCCAGGCGCAGCCAGGCCAGAAAACTTTGTATATTTTGTAAAAATTGGCTCAAAGCACGCTTTATTCTTGCACCCTGGGCTATTTGGGTACCAAAAGCCCCATCTCATATCAACCCTACATCCAGAAAATACCTCACCCAGAAGGGAGGTAAGAATAATAAAAAGGTGCTCTTGGGTTTGCTTCATTTTCACTCATTGGGAACAAAAGTTGTTGATGGGGCCCTGTGCAAGATGTTTTGGGGTTTACCTGATTGCTGTACCTTCCCGGCACTGTGCTAGCCCCCCTTCTGCAGGTCTTTGGACCTCCTTTCTATGCAGTTTTGCTGTCTGTGAGCCAGCCGTGACCCTGCCCCACACTGGCACAAAGAGACAAGCCTCTCTCTGAGTGTACCCTAATTCTACCCAACTCTCTGCACCCTGTAAGTGGGTAATAGTCTTCACACAGATTACTTCCTGTCCTGCCCCTTGCTGTTTTCAAAGCTAAGACCCACTGGGACCCCAATTCATGCAAATATTGAAGCACACACTCAAACCGTGAGCACATGAGCTCTGCCACTGCTCCCAGAGGACTTCTAAGGGTCGGGCCCACGTGCTTAAAACTGAACAGGTGCTAAATAAGCTGCCAGATCTGGGCATCAGTCATCTGGAAGGCAGGGGCACTGGATATATCTTAGGATAACAGACCACTTTGCTACATTTGCACAGGCCTTTGCAACAGCCAATAAATCAGGCAAAACAGCTGCTGCTGAACTATGCAGAGACTTTACCCTTTGACGCAAATTTTCTGAAAGGATCAGTGCTGATCTGCACTGGGGGAATTTGAAGCTGGGCTCCTGCACACCCCAATACCAGACCAGGGATGGTCAGGGCAGCCCGCCCAGCAATGCAAGAAGCATGGACTAAAGAGCAGCTGGTGAACAGGACCTGTGGACCTTTGCACCCAGCCAGCTGGACTGAGCACCATGCCACTCACAGCATGGGGAATCCAATCCAGCCATTGCTCTAAGGGCACCAAGCTATGTAACAGCTAAAGCACTTGTGCAGCTGGGGAGGTGATACCCCCTGACAGTTCTGCGATCGGGGCTCCTCTGATCTGTCTGGCTCTGTTAAACCAGGCAGCATCCCCAAACTTGGCTCTAAAACATTTTGGGATCTGCTGAGCAAGAAGCAGGAAGCTGGGGCATGCGTCCTCAGTCAGACTCCATCAGCTGCTCCTCCACAGACCTGTGATTTGAGCCACTCACTTCCTTGCTTTTTTAAATGATCCTGTCCAATTGAACCAGCAATTTACTGGACATAGTTCCCCAGGGTATATTCTCTTTGGGCTTTATCACCTGCTGCTATGAAGCAAAAGAGAAAGAAACCCCCCAGCATCCAGTGAGACTCCAGGGACCTGCTGTTGGAGAGACAGCAAGAAACATCTGCTGGAGCAGGTAGCAATGGATGAAGAAGGAGTGAGGAAAGCCCACAGCCTGAACACAAAGAAGAAAAGAGGAGAGGAAGCCCCAAATGAGGCAAACTTACCAGCTCCTCAGAGCCCACCATGTGAAGAAGGGCTAATGTTCCTCTCCGTCAGCAGGTTGCTCCTGATCCTAGAGGCTCATTTCTGCTAATGGAGAGCAATTAGCCTTGGCCAGGATCCCCAAGGTGATGCCAGCTCTGATCCTGCTCCTACATGCACCAGACATTTAAAGCCATTGCAAGTCTGGAATCCATACATTGGGGCTCAGCTGTCACCAAGGCACTGGGGGGGCCTGATAGAGCACAGCTGCTGGACCAAGCATGTCCCATGGTGGTTGGTGCTAGCACACTACGCTTCACAGGAAACCTCTGCTAGGTTTTCCAGAGCTGGCTACCACTTCAGAGCTGCCAAAATACTTGTTTGCAACAGAAACAGGGAAAGGGAGTTTCTCTGCAGGACAGGAAGTACCACTTCCCTGTGTAGCTCCATGGGGGAGCTCAATTCAGGGCCTTCAGACTTGAAGGACAATGTTTGCTCTGTAAAAGACCCAGCAGCCAATATGTGAGATAAAGCCAGCAGCAGTGAGAGAACACATTGCATTATATCAACCTGTCAGACAAGTTTATGCTGCACTGGACTCACTCCTTTCAACCTGGGCAAATATATCCAAGCAGGAGAGGGCAACTGTGAGAAGCTCCTTTGTGCCTCTGGTGATCTCAAGCCAAGGTTGCAGAATGACTCCCAGAAAGCTCCTTCTGACCTTTGTCTTCTTCCTTGCTGCTTTTCTGTCTCCATCCTCCTCCCAAAAAAAGAAAAAAACCCTACAATCCCCAAATCACTCCTGCTCCCCCAGCAGCTGCAAGAAGAGTACAGCAGGGGGATTCTGTACCACTGCTTGCCCATTTTTTCACAACCATGGGCTGGTGCAAGGCTTTGCTCATGGAGGTGGAAGTCTTGTTGCTATGGCAGGGTCTGGTTGGGAATAGAGTGCTGTAGGTTTGGTGCTGTTTATTAAAGGGCATAGCTGAGCAAGCTACAAATTGTTGTCATCTCACTGTGCATGACTCTACAGGACATTGACAAGCATCAGGGCTTGTCAAAAATCCAGGCAAAGTGGCAGGAACACCATTCTACCTGAGGCCAGTGTTTTCCATTTGTCTGCACTGAGGTGAAACTTTACGCAGCACATAGCAAAATCTGGAGGTGCAACTGGGCCAAGGAGACCAGGTGATGGGCTGCCAAGAGGAGGGAAAATGGCTGACTGTCCACACTATCTATCAAAGGGGTGGTTTGTCTAGCATTTACAGCTGATCGTGTCCAACATAGTCATTTCAGTGTAAGATCCTAGAAAACTATTCAGGAGCTCAGCATCTACCTGCATTTTGGGTAGGGTCTGACCCTTATTTTTCCATGTCTCAAGTAGCCCAATACATCTCTCTTCCATTTTTAGATTTATTCATGACAAAGCACCTAGTACCATTTCTCTCTCTTTCCAGTCAGTCCATCCATGAGCAGCCATGTGTCACCCCTTTACCTGTCCATCCCCACACAGGATCTCACTCTTCAAGGTCACAGGTCCATCCTTATCTACCTGTCTGTCTGTCCACCAAGGAAACAAAGCACAGTGTGTTTTGTTAGGATGGCATCAGCTGGCAAAACCCAATGACACCCTGTCCTGTTGCCCATCCTTACAGAAGGAAAAGCAGTGACATAGGAGGCAGGAAGTCCTGTGAAACAGTTTGGAAAGAAAACCAAGCAGGACCAAAATTTGGGGAAGATAAAAGGTGATAAATATCCGTCTCTTCACCAAACTTTTCATCTTAGCCTCTTGCTGAACCCAATTACCCTAACTAAAATGAATGTGCTGTAATATGACAGCCTTTTCTCTTTGATTAAGGACTTCTAGGCCCCTTGCAGATGATGGACTCTATAACTCATTGTAAAGATGGCTGCATTTTATAACCAATGAGTTGCATGGAGTTTAGGGCTTTTTTCCCCCTTTCTCCCCCTTCTTCCCCATTTCCTTGCTCTCCAGTTCAGACCGAACTGGGTTTAACTAGGCCTGAATAATTTAATAGAGTCATTATGCTCCTGTGTTTTTCCCTTACTGTCAACTGTAAAATCCATACAGTAGCTTCAGGAAATGGGGCTAATTTGAATTGATAATAGGAGACTCTGGAAAAAGTCATCTATTGCCGTGCAATGGTGGAGCAGATGCATGCTAAATCTTGTATAATGAAAGAATATGCTGGTGTCAATTATGTAAGAAAACGACTTTACAGTGGTTTGAGGCAATGGGTTAGCATTCTGCTTGATATTATCACATAAAGAAACACCCATCAAAACTTCTCATAAATATGGAACGGCAAGTAAGATTACATTATAAATTTGAATGTTATGAATGTGTATGAGAGAGACAGATCGAAGCAGGATACTCACCTCTCATAACTGGAAGTAAAAAAGAGCCATATTTCAACATTTACACAACAGCATCGTCGGGAGAGTGGACCAGGAGGGGGTATGGGGCTGAGTCCCTCCCCTGCCTGCCCCAGAGCCGCCGTCACAGCATTTGCTGAAGAAAGCACAACTGCCGGGCACCAGTCTCTTACTCATGAGCCTGCGTGAAACAGCAATTTGTCATCAGGCAAGGTGTCTGGGAAGGTGATGATGCTGCTGCAGGTGTAGAGGTGGCTTTCACTTGAAGAGATGTTTGCACAAGGATCTAAACTTCGTGGCAGACATGGAGCTCAGAGGAAGTGCCGCTCCCAGCTTTCAGGATTTGCTGCTGCCTGGGAAATGGTTGTTTGGAGAAGAGCCTTATGGATCCCAGTTAAAGTTCCAGTTGTCATCAGCTGAAACCAGTACCAGCAGCCGGAGAGGACAGTACATTGCTGACTGCAGAACGCTGCAGCAGCTCCTGTTAAGCAGGTCACTGGGGAAGGGTCTGTTTCCTCAAGGGGAGAGCAGCAGCAGCTCAGGGCATGATGGGGTGGAGTGAGACAGAAAGGATTAGCAGATATCAGAGGGGATTTGCTTCAGAGCAGATTCCCAGCACGTGCTGAAGGGAGGAGGCGCTAGAGGCGAGGGAATTCCAGGGCACAGAGTCAATGAACCACGTAACTAAATTCAATTCCTTGTAAAACACGAGCTGCACCGGGCATAAAGGAGAAAAGGGACGTCTGGCCCAAGCCGATAGCAGGGACCCGTGGAGCTATGTGGCCAGTCACACAGCTCACATCTAGCCTGAGGCAAAGCAGGTCACCCAGCGTAAACCTGCTGAGCTTGCACTGCCCACTCCAAATCCCCATGAGATCTGAACACTGCCCCAGATGCTCACATCGCAGGGCCTCCAGCAGAGCTGTTGGTTAGCCCAGCTCCAGGGCTGGGCAGAAAGTGGACCAGATCCAGGCTCCTTGTGCCCAGCTGATGGCTGAATCCTGTCAGTTTGCTCTCCCTGGGCTCCAGCTGGCTGGCTGCAGCCTGAACCCGTCGGACTCTGTCAGCATGGTGTACTCGAGCCCCCGACACAAATGGGAGGCATGTGTGATACATCAATTCACAGCCATTCCCTCATGCTCTCCCAGATGTTGTTGCCTTCCACAGCCAGGACAGCTGAACACATCACACATCCAGCCCGGGGCTGGCCCGATCTACCGCAAGCTTTTAGTCACTGCTGTGTCAGTACAGAGGGAAATCAACAGAGTTGATGCTGGGTTTTAAGCTGTGGCACTTCAGGAGCAAATATACAGCCATCCAGCTGCCGTGGTGCAAAGGGCCAGCTTTGGGGCCTGGGCCAGTCAGGCAGTTAGGGGTACAGCATGCCTACCGTCAGACCTTGGCCTGCAGCATTTGGGTTACACAGAATCACAGAATGTTAGGGGTTGGAAGGGACCTCAAAGATCATCTAGTCCAGCCCCCCTGCCAGAGCAGGATCACCTACAATAGATCGCACAGGAAGGGTTGTCCCTTTGCCTCTCTTGCTGGCTGCCCTGCCTTTCTGCTGGACATTGCAACTCTTGGAGCAGAAAGAGCAGAAGGGAGCATGACTTTCACTTCTGCCCCCCCAATTGTCAGTCTGAAGATTCATCTTCAGTAGTGGGTTATGCTGTTTAGTGCCTTCTGCTGACTGCTCCAGAGCTGATTCCTCCAGGAGAGGCAGAATGGGTGGCGGAGATAACGTTGCTGTGGCTCAATTCACCCAAGCTTAACTGTACCAAATGACACCTCAGCATGCTCCTGCTAAACCAGAGAATAGGCACGGCTTAAGTCATGTCTTGGATAGGTTGGACCTGGTATGGAAAGCTGAACACCCAGCTGCCCTTTGGGGCCTGGGAGCTGGAGCACATCCCAGCAGAAAAGCTAGACCACCTGGCTACCAGTGCCAGCACCTCCATTGAGAGGGAGACACAAGCCAAGGAAAGGTGCCTCTCACCGGCAATGCCTGACTTGCACAGAAAACATTACTGTGGCTGGGGACTATTGCTTTGAACACATCCAGCACAGCAGCCTCATCATGAACTGAGCAGGCTCTGTCTTACGCAAGTGTTGACTTTGGCCCACGCTGGCTCTGTAGGATGCCTATTCCAGATTCTTTGCTCTGATGGTTACAAATCTGCCACTAATTTCCAGCTTACATTTCTTCCCTTCTGCTTTAGCCCTGTTTGCTCCAGTGCCAGTGTCCTCTTTTAGCTTCAGCAGCTCTTCCCTGCTGTTAGCCCTGTTGACGTATTTATGGACAGCAATCAGATCCCCTCCCAGCGGGTGTCATGCTGGGCTAAACAAGCCGAGCTCATTCAGCTTCCTCTCTCTAGAAGTGCTAAGGACATCCTGCACTGAGGTAGTGGAGCTACTTTGCTTCTGCAGCCAGGTAGGAGCACATCTGGGCTGGATTCATACCACCGCGGCCTCCATGCCTTGCTTGCTGCCATGGCTTTGCTAGAGAGATGCTGTGCCTCACCTGTCCCCTCCAGGGCAGAGATGTGTGTTCAGGAGTCATCCTAAGCAAGATAGGCACTTCCAGTGTCTTCTCCATGGGCAGCCTAAAGCCTTGTTTGCTCCTGAAGAAGCTTAGTAGAGAACATCTGGACAAGCTAGTGTCTGTCCACCTGACAAGTGTAAGGAGAGCTCCTTCTCCAGCTTTGTGGAGGAGCTGCTTATGGTGCTTCCCTTTCATACCTTTCCTGCCTCTTACCTTGGCTTTTCAAGCAGACTGGGGCAACATCCTGATGTAGGAGAAGGGCAGAGTGTCAGGACTTCCATCTCCCCCACAGCAGCAGGCAAGGAAAGCACCATCTGAAGATGAGGCTGGAGAGGATGTGTTCCCAAATCCATCTGTGGGAAGAGTAGAGCAGCTGGGCTATGCTACCTAATGGAGCACAACCATGTTGGCAGTTAAGGAGGTATGTCCCCTCTCCAATAGCTTCACCCCACTGTTCCCCTCTAATCTAATAAAGACGTTGAGTTTTAAATGTAGCTAACTTAAGAGAATGACAGCTTATCTGTCAAGCTAATATACAGCCCTCTGTGCTGGCTCTTGCCAGTAGCACAATACCAGATAATTTAATATTCTAATAGGATTCGAGCAGCCCTTTGCACTAACAGGGTAACAACTCTATTAACTAGCACACAGGAAGGGAAAACGAGGTGCTGGAAAAACAGAGGATGCATCAAACCTGGACTTTGATGGAGGGGTTCACATCACCTTGACATTCACTTTGTTCCCCAGTGCCTGCAATTTATTGCCTGGAGAGAGAAAGTATGTTTGTAGGATTAGCCACAGGCTGCATGTGAAGGCTGTGGTGAGGAAGGTGGTAAAGCCATCCAATCACCAACGTCTAATCTCTAGTATGGATCAATCCTTTGTGGAGTGCAACGATGCCTCAACTCTGGATGGCTGGATCCACAGCTAGTATTATAGAATTACAGAGTCATTAAGGTTGGAAAAGACCTCTAAGATCATCAAGTCCAACCATCAACCCAACAGTACCATGACCACTAAACCTTGTCCTGAATATATATAACCTGCTCAAAAGCCTGTTGGCTGACTACTGACCTGGGCTATCGTCAAGGGGAGTAACCTTGAATTTAGCTGCAGTGGGGTAAGGGTCTGGCCAGCTGAAGCCAAGCTTGGTATGGATAACAAAGACACTACAAATGAAGTTTAGGTGCAGCTCTGTAGAGTCAACTGGTAAATCACATCTGGATCCTACATCAGCCACTTCATCTGGCTCCCGTGAGATCCACTGGCTGATGATTGTTCTCCTTCTCTAGCACTCACCTTTGGATTCATAAGTCCGCACCCATGATATGGAAAGACATCAGCCCCTGCTAGTCCTCTTGCCACACTCTTCAGACCCCTTAGTCATAGCACTATTCCCTCTGGGTGCTCTTGGGCCTGGGTATTGGCTCTCTTGGGCAGAGCTGTTGGGCTGGTCAAGGTCCTCTCTCTCGTTCATTATATCAATTAATTGACTCCTGTCTTCAACAACGATAGTCTGTCAGTTTTAGAAGTCATGCAACCTGTTCCACCATCATCCCACAGGGACATTCATCTTTTTCACATGGACACTTCTATATAGATACATACCCTAACCAGTATTGCTTCTCTCTCACTAGCCTTTGTGCAGTGTTGGCATCTCATTTCCCATTTGTATTTCTGATTTCCTCTCATCCCTGCCCATCTCATCTTTTTCTACCCAGTAGAAAGTGTAGTGTTTATTACCTATTTTGAACGCTATCAAAAATATTTCCACTCTGCCCTACCCACAGGACCTAATTTTCACTCATATTCACCTGGCTTGTGGGGCCCATGGCCTCTGGGAGCAATCCAGCATCTCTCAACTTCACCAGCAACACAACTTCTTGATACTTTTGCTTACAAGAGATCAGTGTGCCAGTGTGTCTCCAGTGAGATCTGTTCATACAAAACACACCATGAGCTTCATCTTTCCCTGTAACAAAGCCCAGAAAGGCCCAAAAAATCAGTCCTAGAGCAAGATGACTAAAAATATTTCCTCTGGGCAACATTTTATCAGAATGGGCCATTCTTCTAACACTGAAAAGATTTGCCTCATTTTAGCAGGATTTCAGTTTGGAGGATAATTCAGAGGAAATGTTTGCTCAATGTTTGATGACTTCACTGCTGTATTTTCAAAATTTATTATGCTTAGTGTTTGGATACAACTTTTTAAACATTTTTAAAGTATGATGCTTTTAAACCTTGACATTAAAATGAAATTAATTAATCTGATCTGAAATGAGTGTTCCTCAAGGACTTTCCTTTGCAAATAGCTTTGAAATCAGTGAAAGGAGAAAGGGAATGAGATCGACATTTCTAATTAAGTGCTGCACATCTGGAACTCTCAGCCTTCCTTCTCCCCTTTGGATTTTGCAAACTTTGACATGTTGCAGAGCTCTGTCCAGCTCTTTATTGTGCTTGATGCTACATAAACATTTAAAGATGGTAGTCTTGATGCCAGTCCAAATCCCAGAGCCTCAGTTGTTGTGTGGCCAAATGTTTTTCATTTATAAGCAGAGATTTTATCCTAGAAAGCTATTTCTTGCTGTATCTTTGTGCAGCATTGATTGCTCTATTGCCTGCCACCCCTGGTTTCCTCTAAATACCCCCTTGTTCTGACACAGACCTCTTGCATAATCCACCAATTCCTTGACTGTAAAATATTGTGCCTAAGCAGAACAGTGTTTTATTAATTTTCTCTTCATTTGCTGAAGTTAAACTGTTCAATGGGCTGGTTGTATAGGATGTATTTCCTATTTTATAAAAAAGTGTAAACATTTTGAAACAATTTACATGCTATACAATGAAAAGCTAGTGGTCTGCTTAAAATGACCTTTTTCTTTCAAATTGTAGAACAGTTTGATGAAAGGTTGAAAACTAAAACCCAGTGGTTCAAAGTGGCACATACAAAAATATTCATTCAGGTTTCATAGAACGGTTTGGGTTGGAAGGGAGCTTAAAGATCATCTAGTTCCAACCCCCATGCCATGGGCAGGGACACCTCCCACTAGACCAGGTTGTGCAAGGCCCCATCCAACCTGGTCTTTAACACTTCCAGGGTTGGGTCATCTACAACCTAGCTGGGCAACCTGTGCCAGTGTCTCACCACCCAGTTCTGGGGATGGAAAGGGGGCTGCTACAGCTTTTGCTGGTTTTTATCCTGTCTTGGAATGGGACACGTCTGCAATTCTACAAAAAAACACAAGACTTTCTAATTTTGATACCAAGCACATTTATAAAATCATAGAGTCATATAGGTTGGAAAAGACCTCTAGGATCATCAAGTCCAACCTTTGTCTAACATCTCCCTGACCCCTAGACAATGTCTCAAAGCGCCACATCTACCTGTTTTTTTAACACCTCCATGATGACTCCACCACTTCCCTGGGCAGCCTGTTCCCTCAGGTGCTCCTCGTATGACATATTCTCCATTTCAAGGCCTCAGACTACAAAGCTCATTAAGATATAGAGCTTTATCTCAGCTTTGTCCCTGCTTCAGCTGGACAGGGCAAACCTGAAACCCTAGTGTGAGAACAGCCAGCCAGGCTGGTTTGCAGGTTTTTGCCTGTTTTGCCTTGGCTTTTAAGCTAAGAACAGGGAAACCACCTCCCCAGCTGGCTGGAAAGCTCTCCCAGTGGTGCGATGGCAGGGTCCGGTGTGCATGCAGGACAGACCCACATCACCTGCACTCCCTGGGAGCCTTGCCCACATGCTGTTCTCATGTATGGGGGGTTATTTATAGCTGCCAATGCCAGGAATTCAGCAGGGGCTCTGCTGGAGAGGATAACAAGTTTCTCTTTAGGAGGAATGTTCCACCCTGACCAGAGGAGCAAAGAACAATAAAAGCTGATTGATTTCCTTGCAGCCGCCCCGGAGCGCGATGTTGTACCCACGCCAAGTGTCCCAGCGCGCAGAGCTCTCTTACCCTCGCTGGTGTGTGCCGTGTCCAGCCGCTGCAGAACACCAGTGGGCAGTCAGGGACCGCAGCCCCGTATCCGTGTTCACTCCCCAGGCCATGCATCTCACATTGCTTTCGCCTGACATGAATGAGAAGAGGAGGAAGGTGAGGGAGGGCTTATAAGACCGACTCTCTGAGCCTTCAGGCGCTTTCTATTTACGTTCGTTGGAGTAAATTACTGAGCCTCAGAAATTTACAGGGAAATCGCTTTCATTCTTAAACTATATGAATGAAGCTGCAGATGGAGAGAGTAATGGCTTAAATTTATTAGTGGGCATAAAATTGTTGATGCTAATTTTCAGCTGTACACTAAGCAAACAGTGGATGGGATTAAACTGGATCCTTTATTTAAACAAACTCACAAAAATCTAATTTACATCTAGTTATTGTTTCCGACTCTCCCCAGACCCCTTCCCAAAGCTCCCTCTAATGTTGCCAGGTCTGTATTGCACCCGCTCCCTCCTGCTCCTCCACCACCTCTGGCAGGACAGCGATGCAACTGCTGTGGGACCTTCATGGGGATATATATATTTAGACAGAGCAGCAGTCTCTGGGCTTTCTTTTCCAGATGAAATGGCCTGGATTTTTTCCACTAGAAATGCCAGATTTTCCACTAGAGATGCCACTTAGAGATGTTTTTTTTCCACTACCAATGCCAGTCATGAATCTTTTCACACCTTTTGTTTTAAGCCTTCACCAGTGGGCTCTCACAGTGAAGGGAAACCTGTTACAGGGCAGTGCCAAGCTGTCAAGCCTCAAGGATTAAGATTAAGCCTTGTGTCCTGCCCTGCAGCCAGTCTGGATATCACTTGTTCACAGCAGCAAGCATCTCCACTGCATCTTGACCCCTACTAGTGATGCAGCCATGCCTGGCACCGAGCCTCCTGGGTCAGGAGGGAGACTAGGGGGTGATACAGGAGGAAACAAAGGTCATGGGGACCACGGGAGCTGGTCTCCGTGCCAGCAGCAACCTCATGCCTTTCTCCTTGCTCCATCTGACCTGACATTACCTGCATCTTGATGCATGCTGTCTTCTGCCCTGGGAAGGAGAAAGCTCTCCTGAGCCAGCAGAGAAGACTGGACAGTCAAAAGTGTTTCTTCTGCCTGTAAGACTCTGCACGTCCACTGAAGATTGACTAATTAGGTGCAGGGTGCCTGACCTCAGTGTGGTCCACAGGTGCTGCAGGGATGTGAACTAATCAGATGGAAGAAACCTGGCCAGACTCAGCCCTAACCAGTCACATGAACTAATCTCATGAATTTATTTCGTGCCCTTTCGTGCCTCGCTATGAGAGGAATCTGTGTAAAGTCTGGGTGTTGCTGGAGGGTGGGAAGGCTGCAGAGGAATAAAAGAGCTGGCAGAGCATGGGAAAATGCAAGGATAGCACATGAGCTCCTAATCCTACTCCCTATGGCTGTCAGGGCCCTGACAGCAAGACCCATGTGCTCCCATCCTATGTCTGTCAGCAGCAGTAGGGTGTAAAAGTGTTTGGTCCAGGGCAGAGCACAGGAGTCATCCAGAAATGCCTACTGAGAAGGCTGGCTGGGAGCAGTAAGAAGTATAGGGCAGTGCAGCCAGAGGAGGGATTGCAGGGAGATGCTGGAGCCACTTGTGCTTGCAGAAAAAGCTCTCCATGTGGCACAACTTTCTTCAGTGTCCCCAGATGGTGATGGGGTCCCACCATGTTTCTGTTGCCATGTGGTGGAAAAATTACCATGGTAGAACTGACTCAAGCTAAGGAAGAGGTGGTCAAAATTAGTGATGCTCACACCTTCAGCATAGGGCTGTAATTCAAAGAGTTCCTTCCCTAATGGCCAGCCAAGGGCTATCTTCAAGACCTTGGTAAGCTCTGTACCCTGTGCTGGGGTGTGTGATGGTTAATCTGCTTGTGTGAGCTGAGCTGGTTGGGATAAGTCTGGCTCCTGTGTCCCTGCAGTGGGGCAGACACAGAGGGATGAAAGCAGGAGCAGTTTTGTGTTGCAGGTCATTCCTCTTCTTCTGAGCCGTGCTGCTGCCTTGCACAGGGCTGCGAGGACTGGAAGGAGATGGGGATTTGCAGAGGCATTTCAGTCCTCTTCCATCAAATGGACACATCTGTGCCTGAACAGCATCTACTCATTGTCATACATCATCTGTACCTCTAGCTCCTTGAGGCACCCCACTGGGACTGTCTCTGGGACACAGAGAAGAGGCTGGAGGGGCAAATCCTGCCCTCCTTGAGGGAAAAGGACATAGAAGTAAGACCTGAAAAGCAGGTGGCAGGTGTAGGAGCTGCTGTTCCTCCAGCTCCAGTGAGGACAGGCTTCTTTGCTTGGGTAGTGACTGGACAGGAAGACAAGGGCAGAGATGGAAAGCCACTTCAGCATCTCCCCTCCCACCACACTGAGACACACTGATCAACCTCGTGTCACCTTACAAGCCACTTAATCCCTTCCGTCATGCTTCTCAAGGAAGGGGGTGTGCGGGCCAAGGTTTAGCTGTCACCAGCTGCCCCAAAGTCATATGCCGAGCGTCTGCAGGAGCATGTGCAGGGGGACGTGACTGACACCTCACTAGTCCCCCGCACCTGGGAATCGCCCAGCCCTGCAACCCCAGACCCAGCTGGCCCTTTGATCTCTGCAGGGGCTGAAGCTGGTTCCCCTCCTCCCCAGCTTTGGAGAGGATCATTCTGATTTTGTCTGGACATCTCACATCCTGGCAGGTGTCAGTCTTGGCTTCCAAGATGCCTTGGAGGGGGAGGTGGGAAAAGGGATGATTGTAAAAATAAATAAAGTGTTGGAAACCCACGTCTGTGCCCACCCTTCCCGTCAGTCCATGTGTTGGGGCCTTGTTCAATCTGAAGAATAGCCCTCTCCTCTCTACCAGTGCCTCCAGCCTCTGTAAGAGCACCTACACACTTTCTCCCACAGGAAACATCACCCTCAATGTTTTTGAGCACTCTGGAAGTGGAGATATTGGTAGCTGGATAACCTGGAGGCAGCCTGTGCCCTGGCTCAGCACTGGACAAAGTCATCCTTGATCTCTGCTGAGGAAGGAGCCAGAAAGACCACCAGGCACATGCAGGACCAGAGGGCAGAGCAAATAACTCATGTTCTTCTCAGCTGTCCTGCTCTGGGTCCCACCAGCTGCTACTCACACTAACTGAGCAGTGTGATGGGTCAGTCCGCACTGTTCCCTGGAAGGAGCTGCTGTAGAAGCAAACTGTTCACAAACCAAGGTCCTCTAAAGTCTTCAGTGTTCTCCACCTGCAGCCAGGATCTTCCAATCCATGCCAGGAGGACTGTAATACTTAGAGGGGTCTCCTGCTCTTGAGTACTCCAGCCCCAGCCTTGGTAGAAGTGAGTAAGGATGAGATTTCCCTCACAAAGTTAGCCTCTTTCTGTCTGTTGAGGCTTAAATTAAACACAAAAGCCATGGTTGCCGACACCTTCAGCCCAATTCAGATGGGCCAAGACACCATTTTGCTTTAAACCTCACCCTTGCAGGATTCTTGACCTTTGCTCCAGACAGTAAGTTGATCTCACGCCTGGCTGAGATGGGATGTGTGAAATCTTACTGTAAATTGCCTTAAGTCCAGGAGCAGAGGCATGAACAAATCTGTGGCCACACATGGCTGCAAAGCAGGTCACCTTCCCCCTGCCTCAGTGTCCCATATGAGCCCAGCATGCGCTTTTAGCTAAGCAATGTTTTTAAGATCATAGTTTATTATGCTAGAGAAAAAAATCCTAAATGGGACCAGGTTTGGTCTATCCTTATGTGAGTTTCTGCAGGATGCGCTGAAGCCTTCTTTCTCTCTCTCTTTATGTTTCTCAGATCTCCTATCTCTTTAGCTATTGAGTGAGCCTAGATGACTAAGCCTAACTGCCTTTCTGACAGCTAATGCTGAACCCATTTTTTAGCAGGCCTGTTGTCCACTAAAGCAAACACCATTCTGGGATGCTCAACAGAGAGGCACAGTGTGAGCTACAGCAGGAGAAGTCAGGTCCAGTCAGATCTAAGGTCCATGCAGCCCTGCACCATATCTGAGAGGATGCCTAATGTGTGAGAAGGGAGTCAATGTGATGCGATGTTTTTCCAGAATAGTTTCATCATCTTTCGCAACCTTTGATGGGGGACTTCCTCAGCCAAACATTGTGGCTTTCTATTTAACAGCAGCTCTTGTGGATTTTTTCCCTGTGATTTTTTTGTTGTTGTTCCTTTTTGAACCCCTTTAAACAGCTAGCGTCCACATATCCCAAAGCAAGGAGTCTCTTACAATAGCTGTACACAGCACAAAGAATTTATCTTTCCGTTCATTCTCCTGCTGCTTTCACTTGGCAGCCCTGGTTCTTGTATTGAAAGAAACAGTGAACAGTCATTCCTTATTTAGCCGTTCAATAGCATCCACCTCTGTCACCTAGCCTGCCTCTAGTCTTTCACCAGCCGAAGGGTCAGCTCATGCTTGGTAGTGTCAGTCCTCTGACCATCCTTGTAGCCCTTCTCTGTTTCTCATGAAGTCCTGCTAGATGCCCTTTGACGGGGGGAGATCAGAGCTGATTGTTCCGCTTTGCTCACAGCAGGTGGGACATCCAGAGGGCTGCATGCCGTTCTTGGCATCACAATGTAACAAAGACAAACGCTTTGGAAAATCTGACCTTGAAAAGAAAACTGAAGGAACTGGATTTATTTTGTCTACAAAGGTAAGGACCAGAAGGCAGCAAGTAAGAAAAATTTCTGTATATAAGTTTTTTACACAAAGACAAGGATGGATTGCTCTCCATATTCAGCATGGAGACAAAATGAAAGAGCAAGGCTCCATTTCCAGCAGAAGTGATTTAGGTCACATGTTAGGAAACTCCTTCAACTCTGAGCACACACAAACCCTGGAACAAGCTGTCAGGAAGGGATGGAGTCTTTTTCACTGGCAGTATTTACAAGCAGTTGGACATCCATCTGTTGGGAGGGTTTGAGGAGAGCTGTCTTGCAAGACTGTCAGGGTCCCTCTAGCCTCACATTTCTCCCTTCACGTTCCCTCTGTTGAACCATTCGGCTAGGACAGATCGTGCCATCCGGGAACTGGAGACACTCTGCCAAAGGCCCTGAGGAGATGAACAGCACTAAGAGGAAATCTGTGCAAATCTATTATCTGTACTCTCTGCCGAAGCCACGTCCCCAGTGGGAACTCCCTTCTCACCTCCCTCTGCTCCCCCAAAATGTCACCACTCTAATCACAGAGGAAATCACAAAGGAAAACTTGCCAGGGGCAATGTGAACTTTGGTCATTTGTGGCCCCACTGGCTTTTCTTTCTCACTTCTTAGTGACATTTTGGGAACCTGTGGACCACAGGCTAAAAGTCGTTGGTGACAATTACATATCATGGGTTCATGTCCCTTCCCAGGTCACAGCATCTGGGACTAAGCTGAGAGACTATCCTTCTCAGCTGCATTGAGACAGAGGTACCTACTCCCAGCTCCAAGACAGGCCACGTGAAGATGCCTCCAGCTTTGCTGCTTCTCAGAGCAATTTCTGCTGTTAAGGCACTTGTTCCTCAGCTGCCCAAGGAAGATGGACAAGCAATGAACCTCGAGCTGCCTAATGGATCTCACAGAGGACATTATTTGCAACATACGGCACATATTTTTAGGAGTTTACACCAAAGGAGGCAGCTGATGGTTGCTTCTTTCTCTGTGAGAGAAGGGTGAATTCCCTATACATGTGTGATGTGTTGCGGGGGCGGTGAAGAGGTGGATTAGCTAGGCCAGATGGGCACAGGCCACCCAAAAGCATGGTGTCCCAGGCAGTCACTTCCTCTGTGTCCCTGAGGACAGTCACATTCTGGCTGAAGGCACCACTGACCTGCTCTGCCAACACTGTGTTCATTATGGGAACCTTCGTAAATGACGGGGCTTAATGAGTCCTCCATGGCCTTTCAGGGCATATGTTAACAGTGGAGGATCATTCAGGTTGCAGTAGTGATCCAGAGATGATGCCCAGCTCCTTCTCCAGACTTGTCTATGTGGCCAGTGCTGCACAATCACTGTTGTGTGCTCTCCCTTCCCTCTCTCCCAGCTCATGCAAGGCATTGCCACAAAGCAACCCATCTTCTTGCACTTGTAAATGCATTTTACAGAGTTGTAAATGCTCTTATTGATTCCTTAGCCTTATTATCCTCGCTGCTCAGCCAAGAATTAACTTCCATTTGAGGATAAATTATTAATCAGCCTTCTCCAGGTCTATTTCATAATAATTTCCACCATCCTGGCTGTCACATAAGAAGGATTTGCATATTTATTCTGCCACTTTTCCCCAGAACAGTACGTGGGAGCCCATGTTTACCTTCAGTCTCTTAAATCACTTTCCCTACCGTATAAAAGCATTGCTTTTAGACAGAGCAGGCCCTGCACAGCACAGTCCATGTCCTTCTGACTCATTTACTTTGTGGCATATTTTTGCAGGCAAACACTTTTCCTTTTCAGTTCTCTGCTTTTTCATTGCTTATTTATGATACCCTGTAGGGTAAAACTGTGTGATTTGTTCAACAACCCATAACAAAAATAGACGAGCTTCCAGCCTGGTACCGACTGTCTTTGGTCTCCAGTCCAGCTTGCACAGGAGAACATGTTGAGGTGGTATTTTGGCTTTCAGCACTATTTTTTTTCCCCAGACGGTCAGAGATAAGCAGCTCATGTGCCCTGCTCAAGGCATGGCTGTGTTTCTGTGGCAGGGGAGTGCTGCTTGATGGCAAATATGAAGCTAACGACACCTATCTAGGAAGGGACAAGGTTTACAGTCACAGTAAGTGAAATGGGGGGGACCGAGCAACAACAAGGGCTGGTATTTTAAGCAGGAGCAGGGAAACTGAGGTACAGACAAAACCAATGCCTTAAGCAAGATTGTAGAGCAGGGTGATGTCTGAGCCAAGGAGCCCTCAGGAGCTGCAGCCTTTAAACAACATGCAGGAGGCCACATGCTAGGAGAGAGACCTGGGCATCCCAGAGCCCCAGGCGCAGGGTGGGAAGGCAGCAAGCGGGCTGGTTCACTCCAGTGCTGCCCTCATCCTTGTACCATCCCCGTTATGGCTCCCAACAGGGTTTCCATGTCGTAGGTGAGCGCATGGGCTGGTTCCTTCCAGCAGGTGGTAGCAAGGGAATATGAGGGGACAGACATCCACACCAGGACACCAGCCAGACATGGAGATGCTGCTTCTCATGGCAAGGTCGACAGAAAGAATGGCTGCTGAGCATACAATGCCCAGAGCCAAGGCGCCCTGGGGTGCTAAAGCCCTTCCCTGTCACCCAGGCCATGGACACATGGGTTTAACAAAGGACTCACCACTCTCATGCTGAATTCAGATATGAAATTGGAGGGGTATGGGCTCATAGACTCAGCAGCCAGTTGGAGTGGGTCAGCCAAGATAGCTGCCACCACAGTGGCCAAGATGGCACAGGTCAAGACAGCTGCTGTAGCACTGAGCAGGAGCTGACTTAGAGCGCCATTGTCCCCAGGTTGTATTTGGAGTGTGATTCTTCTGCCTCAGACCTCACACCTCTGTTCCCTCAGGAGGTGACATGATAGCAGGCCTCATCCCTCCGTGCAGCTCCTCAGGTTTCCTCTTCCCTTCTTTTCCTTTTTTTGTTCTTCCTCCCCACCCATGTATATCCCCAGCTCTCCTGATTTATCACCACCAGTCATGACATGTCTTCAAGTCCTGAATTCTTGACACAAGGACACTGCAGGGAAATTTCCATGTCTTTTTTTTTTTGGCAGAGAAAGCTTGAAAATGTAAGTGCAACACAAAGAGTGGAGACCAATCAACAGAAATTGAAAGGAGCCATTAAAGTTTTGAGGCATTTTGACAGAAGGGAGGAGACCTCAAAGATGTGAAGTCATGGCAGACTTTAGGAATGTAAGTACTTGGGAAGAGGAGAAACCTAAATTAATGCCTTCACTGAGAGAAAAAGCTCAAGCCATGGAAGACCATTATCCGCTTGCTGCCTTTCTTTGCACCGCCCAGTATAGCTAGTCATCCCTGGAGCAGACAGTCTGGCTGCTCTGCTGCAAAGTTAAGCCCTGGTTTATCTGGGAGAGGATGCGATGCAATGAAGACATGGCTGTAGCACATCTATCAGTGAAGCCAAGAAATGTTTTCTCTAACAGCCAGTGTGCTCAGGCTTCTGGAGAGCTTGCGTGCTAGTTTGCAAAGCCGTGTTGCTGCATCCTAGCTGCAGCAGCTTCCCCACCTCCAGTAGGTCCAGCTCCCATTACTCTGCCCGCTTTCCCAAGACCCCAGCATGGGACTCGATGATGGGGATTCTCCTCTAACAAAAGTGTGGATTTCACATGTGTTGGGTGCTGGAGGATGGGGAGGTTGAGGCACAGTGCTGGGAAGGTGGAAGACCAGTCCTGCTGTGGAGGGAGTCATAGAGCAAGTGTTGCTGTGTGTGACATTTGACAGGTCTGCAACATATGCTGTGTCCCAATGCAGACCAGGGCTGCCCTCCAAATCAGCTTCCTGTCTGTCTCGACGTGAGGTTAAATCCTCACTCAGGAGCAGGAAAGTAGAGAAGCAGCAAACGGAACCAATCAATTTGCCATCTGAAAACCGATCGATTTGTGGGGACCCCTCCTCACCCAGCGACGGGGTGGGGACAGATTCCGGCCACTGCATGCACACAGGAAAGATCAGTGGACAGCCCATAATAAAACCTAAATGTATTTCCAGCCATAAAATGCTTGACATGCCTTCAGAGAATCTGTGGAAATCCCTGGTTTGCAGCTGGCACTCTTTTTCCATTGCAGGTAGTAAAAGGACTTGGCCAGAGTGCTTAGATATTTCATCGTCAGGGTCCATGGCCATCCCCCAGCCCCATGGTCAGATCGACAGGATCCACACACCTCCTCCTCTTCCTTCTCGGGGCTCTCCTTTCCCTTCAAACAGGGATCCTGACTGGTGCAGGTGATGAGAGGGCGAGATAACAAGCAGGAGTGACGATTTCAGGAAATGGTTGGGACTTGTAAATCCTTGCGGGGACTTCCTCTGTCAGAGGAGCCATCCGGGGAGCAGGGCATGTGCTGGCTGAAGTCATGCCTATTAGGGAGGTATTTGTTCTTCTGGCCCCCGCGGCCCAGGCGGGTTGTCGTAACATCCCTCGAGCCAAGATCTTGTTGCAGCAATAAAGTTGGGCGGGTTGGGTTCCTGGCTGGGCAGGAAAGAGTTATTGATCAATGCCATGGATCCTTCCCACCTTCCTCCCGCCCCCAGGGTGGATGTGACACATACCAAGAGAGGTGGGAAGGAAAGCAAAGCTTGGACAATGGTCTAATCAGGAGCTGAGGATGGCATGGCCAGGGCAAGGACGTGGGGAGACATTAAACATGAACTAAACAAAGCACAGAACCTTTTAAATGTCTCCAAATCAGGGTTGCATGTGGATGTGGTTCACCCTGTGGCTGAGCAAATGCATCTGCAAATACAGGAGGGAGCAGAGGGTTAGTGTTTCTCTATCCATTTGCTCAGACGACTTGCCAATGACCTGGTCTCTACTTCACGTCCCCTTGCATGCCTAGACTGCAGCAGCTCCCTGTCTCATAGGGGCCTCAGTGATCAGTGCTGGCAATACTTGCTGATGAGAGCACTCAGCCCTTCTCTGTCCACTGAACTTGTGCACCCAAGCTCACTAGCGCTGTGTCGCTCAGCACATTTAGCTGGGAGCAATTTGGAGGTGGTTCTTCATACTCAGGGGCTGGAGACACAGAAGGAACCCTGATCAGGGATGGAGGTCTCACCACAGTGGGATAATATCAGGGAAAACTAACTCTAAAGGAACAACATACTTGTGTCTTGCATTGTACAGGATCTCCAGGGATTATTTCCACTTCTGTAGTGCGGCTGGGATTGCTGGTGGACTATTGCTACCTGCCCACTGAGGAAACCTTTGGCATGTGGCCTGAGACCCAGCATTTCAGCCAGCTAGCCAAGCTTCATCATTTTTGATCCTGACCAGATATTATGACTATAATAAGATTGATATTAGTAATACCGCTAACAGTTGTGGCAATGCTAATAAAATAATATTGTACTCCTCCATCCAAGGAGCTCAAAGCTTTTAAAGGAGTTTAAGTCTCATGGCATCCATCTCACTTCAGGAAAGCATATTTAGACAGTGGCAAAGTCTCCTTGCCACCTTTGTGGTGTGCAGTATCCTCCAAAGTGGAACACAGCAGCTATTTGTGAGTATGCAATAACAGTCCACAGCAATCTAGGCCAAGCAATGAAAGCAAATACCATATTCAGGGCAATTATAGGGGTTATAGAGAAGACAATGTACCAGGGCAGTCAGCGCAATTGCTAGGCTTTTAGACGCATTGGGGGACTTTTTGTGGTGTTCAGAACCTACTGTGGTCCATCACAAAGGCCTTTGGCTGTGGCAGCAGCGTGGTCTCTTTCGCTGTGCTGGTCACCCACCTGCTCCTGTTTCGGGAAGCAGTGAAGGCAGGAGCCTTACTGTCTCCTCTGTGTTACTCAGCCCACCCTATGGCACTCTGCAGGAGGCATTTCTTCATGTGCTAACTCAGGGTTGTCCACTGATACCAGAAGCTCAGAGATGGAAACCCGCTGGCTTTTGAAATGCATGTTCCCCTTCCAGAGCTGTGTTGGCAGAAGCCTGTCAGGAGCAAGCGATCCCCAGGAGTAAATCGCGTACATAAGAGCAGGCTCTTGATGACTGTGAAGCCTCTTCAAGCCACCACCTTTACTTCTGTGGCCTTCAATTCACAGACACCACTAGCTCAGCCTGAACATCTCCAGTGGAAGCTGCTCTGGGACTTAGATCCATGAGGTGCTGGTGGAGAAAAAGGGAAAGCATTCCTGCTCATCAGCACAGAGTGCACTGCCCTCCTCTCCTGCAGGCTTTGATGAACGCACAACTAGTTAGCAGCACTGGTATGAGTGGGTCCGAGAGGTCATGCTGAAAAATGGCACTTTGTCAAAAATGTCATTTCAGCAGCGTTTCATTGCCTTTTTCTTTAAATGAAATATTTCAGAAGGAAATGAAGCCAATGTGTTATTTCACTGTGATCTGAAATTTTTTGCTGCTGCTTTTTTTTAAAAGAAAACAGTTCTTCCTCATGCTTGGACTCCTCACCATTTTTCAGTTTATCATTTGCAGCTTGAAAAGCAGATTTTTGTCTCATTCTTCAGCGAATGTAGTTTTTGGTCACATCATAGAAACTTGGTATTTCCTTTACTTGAAAGAGATGTACAAAGGCAAGGTGAAAATTATAATTCCACAGGCTTGACCCTGTGCGTGCTTTTTGCTTTTTTTTGACCCATTTTCCAAGAGCTTGGCCAGCTCTTTCTACTGAACCTGGATGACTGTGATTTGGGGTTCTGATGCAGGAGGCCAGGCCTCTTCTTGTGGACACCAGTGGAAGCCCGGGGCTGATGTGGAAGGAGGGCAAGCACAAAACCTTACTTGCCCTGGCCCTTCTCTCTCCTGTCTCAGCCTGCCAGCCTAGTGCTGGGAGATTTCAGCTAAAGCTCAGCCATATCACCTGTGTTTGGCTTACTAGAAAATCTCCAGGAATGTAACAGCCACCCTAGCTTTAGGTTTGAGCTCCAGCAACTCATTTCCTCTTTCACTTGAAGATGTGGGTTTTGTCACCCATTTAGAGGCATCTGGCTTCATCTCCAGTCCTGCATTCACTTCCAAAAGAGGAAATAGGGTGTGGGAGCCCTGTGGCTTTCAGTATTATGGGAAGAAGAGGTGTAAGGGGTGGGAGAGTCTGCCCTAGTCTTCCTCACCGCCCTCCCCATCTCTTCCTTCTGGCTGCCTGGGGAAGAGAGAGCAGGACCTCACCTAGGACCCTGGAGACAGACTTTCAGCAGGCAAGAGGCTGCCGCTGTGCACGTCAGGAACGATTTGATCATTGAGAGAGATGATCACCTCTAGCACTGACATCAGGGGACAAGCAGAGGAGAGTGCGAAAAAGCTAGTGATGGACAGCAGGACTGCAGGACATGGCAGGGTACAGAGACCCAGGGCTGGGGAGGAGCACCCACAGCCTGGGCACGGGGCTTTGCTGGGGACAGCCAAGGGACAAATGAGACTGTCTGATTCTGTGATTAATTTCTTCTCCTGTAAAACCAGCCCCACTGCTTCCATCTGGGGTAACAGTTTAAGAGCTGTTAGTGCAAAGCTGTGTCCCTGTGCATCCTGCACTGAGCAAAGAAATTGGACGATGCAAGGGTGCTTTGTTCTTACCAACGTGCTTGAGTATTTACCCACATGTGCCAACACCCCACACATTATATATTACCTATGAAAAAATGGGTGAATTCCCCAAGCGGGGAATCGGCTCTGCCCAGACTCTTGCTGGCAGATCATACTTAAGCCCACCTTTCTTATCAGGCACGTCTGCTGAGCCTTTCTGTGGCCACCCCACAGCCTTCCTCTCTGCTTACTGAGCAGCAGCAGGAAAGGGCTGCATGACCCAGCCTCATCCAGAGAAAAGTGTCTCAGCCTCCAGGCTTGCCAAGCCTCTCAGATAAACCCTTTCCAATTTTTTCTATTTAAAAATTCATTTAAAAGCAAATTCAGTGCTGATAAGAGGTGCTGTACCAACAGCCCTCAACAGTGACATACCTTATTTATCCATGAAACAGAGTTTTAAGGGAAGTACACCAATAGGGATAATGTTCTGCTGTTTGCAAGACCAGATTTCCAGCAAGAGAATACCCATGGAGGTTTCCAAGCAGAGGCCAGGTGCGATGCACGCCACACGTACATACATCTACACATGTGCTCCAAACCATGTGGTGCTCTGTGTCCTCCTGCCACACCATGCTGTCAAGGCTACCAAGACCCTCAAGGTCTTTCTTTGTCCTTCCCAGCTGAGCAGTTTCTGAGGGCAAGGATACCAGCCGCAAACTGCTTTCAAGGGCTGGATTCCCACCAAGCACAGCCCTAAGCCTGGCATTACAGTGTGTCCTAAAAGACTGTGGGTATATTTTTGCCTCTCATATAGGCACTTCAAGGCCTAACCCTCTTCAAGGATTCTCATGGGGATTAGGCGTCTGGGTAATATCTGCTCCCCAGGAGCAATTCCCTTCCTTTAACAGCTGGAGAGTTTTCAGAGCTCTTTTCATACATCTTACTTTCCTCTGCCCTCTTATCTTCAGAGCATTTTACCATCTGTTTGCCTTTATTTCCTTTGGGAACAACTCCCTTTTATTTTTAGATTCCAGGGGCAATATGTAGGCAGGTGGCTGTGGGTGAGAGTAGCCTCTTTTAGCCTCCATGTTACAGAAAAAGAAACAAAACATGAAAAAAAACCCCCAACAACAACCTCAAAACAAACAAATTGAAATCAGAAATTCTGCAGAGGACTATGGCGTGGTATTACCACCACATCTACAGCCAAGCCCCTCTGTCAAAACCCCACTCTACTCCTCTGCATGTGATTCTCAGCCATATAGTCTGCTGGTGTCTCCTTGCCTCTATTTATACTAAAGCCCTTGCAGAATAAAACATCCATGTAAAATCCAATTTCCTCTGAATCTCTCTCGGAGAAGAGGCCTCGAGATTGAGTAGATAACCTCTGCAGTAATTGCCTGAACCACTCCTGTTTGCTGGAAAGGTGAGATCCATTTTTCAATTATCTATCTGCAGTGACAGCAGTGAGCAACAGAGCTAAGAGGAAGGAGGGAGAGAGAGAGAGAAAGAGAGGAAATCCAGCCAACAAGAGCCGTCTGTGTCAATCCTGGCAAACGGGAGGTACGATAGATGTGGTCACAGTTCCTGCCATCAATATCCTCTAATATAAATGTCAGCGATGCCATTTTACCCACAGTCATTTCCCACAATGCTGATTACATTATCGTATAATAGAGGGGCGCCAGCCGCACCGCTTTCTCTCCTAACCCTCCTTGCGGTAATGTGTCAATAGCCTGCCTCCATGAAACAAGTCAATTTTCTGCAGGCTTGGCAGCGGAATAAATCTGCCGACTATCTAGAGAGCTGGAGATATTTATACACACCGCGTCCTCTCTCTCTCTCTCTCTCTCGTTCTTTCACCCTCCTCCCTCCCGCCTTCCCTCCCTGTGTGTGCAAGCATAGATGTGTGTCCTCAGCAGAATTGAGTGATTTTCAGCCCAGACTCAATAAGAAAAGAATTTAGGGCAGTCCTACAGCCTGGCTTCCAGTAACAGCCCTACACGTTTATTTTCTTTAGCTTAACAGGAAAGAGAGAATTATGTTTAGATTTATATGACAAGGGCAGTTCTACCAAAATGCTTGTGATAAGCGCTGTGGAGGGGGAGGAAGGTGTGTGCATTTGTGGCAGAAAACAGGCAGGCCAGTGGCAGAGAGGGATTGCAACACCTTGCAGGTCACATCAGGGGAGTCCTCCAGGAGCTGCAAAAGCAGCTCTTATTTTAACCAACAGCTCCTTCTTTAGTGTATGTCCAAATTGAATGCCAGTGTAAGGAGGAGGAGGGAGCCCATGAGCTTCTCCATCCCTGCTGATGGGAAAAAAAATCAGAGTTTGGCTCTGCTTTCTTGACTCTTTCAGGCAAAGATCTTGCCAAGGATGAGATGCTCTGGCCACCTCAGGGATGCTCATTTCCCCAGGGATGTCCCTAGGACACCCTGTGGTCCACCGACTCACACACCCCTGCTGTGATTTCTGCCTTCCCCCAGCTCAGAGGGGACTCAGCCTCCCCACAAGCCCTACCAGCTCTTTCTGCCAGGCAGCATGGGCTGCTCAGGCCATCCTGAGCTCCCAGAGCACAGACTAAAATGGCAGACGCTGTTCACATGCACAAAGGCAAGTCTTTGCCATCTCACTGAGACGCACCAACAATTCAGAGTGCTCTGGAGAGGCTTTACTCCCTCTGAGTGCTGATCAGAGAGAGATGGACTCTCAACAAGTCATCTCTGCTTCCCCATGACCTGAGCCAAGGGAACAGGAAGGGTTCCTCCTAACTCTCAGCTCTGCTCAACACAGAAGACTTTACATTTAACCCTCAATGGGGAAACTTTTTTGGTGATAGAAAATGTCATCAACGATTTTTTGCCAAGTGTGGAAAAAAGAGCCAGAAGAGACTAATAGCAAATGCAAAATTTTCTTCAAATTTCTGGGCTTTGTTTTTCAATAAAAATCTGCAAATATTGCATCTGTTTTCATAAAAATTTTGTACAAAAGGCAAATAATTATTGGATGATTGCTTTTGGCTTCATTGCTTCACCCTCCTGCTCCAGAACATAGCTGTTTCTCGGCAGGGAGCTGGTACATCCTCCACTAGCCCTGAAAGGAGCGAGTCCACCACCCCTACAATGATGGGGAAGGCTCCATCATACAAGACACCAAATATGCACAGTTTGCAGTAAAAGGTTGTTCTGCTGGCTCCACACATTCACTCCTGGCAGCTTTCAGAAAGATCTGGGAGAGGATGGTGACCTGCTACCATACTAAGAGAACCCCAGAGATCTCATTCAGTCCCTGGCCCTGAGCAGGGCTCTGCCCATGCCTTGGTAAACATCATGCTTCCTTGCCCATATCTACTGCGACTACTCAGAAGGTCATTTGTGACCCATATCTATAACAAAAAGTTCATTTCAAACACAAATCCCCCCTCGGCAAGAACAGGCCCAGCAGACACAGAACATCCTCAGCAGAGCAGGATGACTTGGCATGGAGGGAAAACCAGGCAGCAGGTACGTCACAGTATTGTCCTAGGTTTGGGCTCTGGTTCCTCTCTGCAGAGAGAAGACATCCAGCTCCCTACCTGCTGCTCCACTTCTTTACACACCTTCACAATGATGGTGGCAGGTTTGGTTTATTTTCGCATTGGCAGCTGTGTCAAGATATTGACAAGGTTTACAAAATTGGGAGGGAAGTGAGGCTCTGTGTCTCAATGAAAGCTTTACTATGAAATCACAGCTCCATCACACAAACTCCAGCCCTCCTACTCTTTTCAGACCTGTCTGCCTGGGCTGCAAGTCATCACCACCTGTCAGAAAGAGAAGCTCACACCAGAGCTACCTAAGAAGAAACAGGCATCATGTGGTCTCACACCTAGAGGAACCTTAAATTCCTTCTGTGCTATCTAGAAAAGACAGTTTGTCTGGGAGAAGGTTTGTATTACATCTTTGCTGGGAAAAGCTCTCCCCACATCTGGAAGGGACAAATCTGACCACAGTGGAAAAGAAACAAAGTTGGAGATAGTTGGGGTCCAAGAGCCATCAGAGCCAGCAGGAGCCTTCCTGTTGACACCATCAGCCTTCAGATGAGTCCAAAATTTGGAGACATGCCCTGAATCACAGCCTTCAGGGGTATTCGGGCTATTTCATTGCCAAGCCCAGAGACAAACTGCAAAGGAAGGATACTGCGTTAAGATACATTTCTCCAAAGTTAGGAAGTGGGAACCAGCTCCAGAGCTCTGATTCAGATCCTTATCTGCATATGTGGTACATCATTAAGGGAAAAAAGCTGGCAGTGAGCTTCAGTCGCTTACTACTGCACTGGCAGGAAAGACAAATGCAGAGCATAAGATAAATGAGGCACTTCCAAGTGCGAGAAAGTCAATACTATAGAGACCTTCAAACTGGAGTCTGGGGAACAGCTTACAATTCAGCTCAGTGGTACAGACGGGAAGACATCTCTGTGTGCTGAGAGCTCATCAACGCTTCAGACTGGTGCATCCCAGTGGGGTGACAAGACAGGCAGCCACATGGGACTAGACTTGGACACAAGTCCTTGCAGATGCCCACTGGGAGGGATTGCTCATGCACCATCTGTATTATGGGATCTCTTGAAGGTAATGAGAGCGTTGCTGTGCAAAAAAAAAGGCACTCCTGGTGCAAGACAGTCTCCACTGTGAGCAGGCAAAGAGCAAGAGGGAAGAGAAAAGATGCTTGCCCAAAATCTCATTAAAAACTAGGCTGATCCCCCTGAGGCTGCTCTTCAAGATGCCCAGAGTCTCACAGAAACACTGGACGCCCAAAACGCTCTGCCACGTGTCAGACTCCATCCTGTATCATTCCCCTTTCCCTGCTGTGATGCACACACATTCTCCATGTCCCTGCAAGAGCCACCAGCCATTTTGGGTGCCAGCTTGCTCTGCTGCATGGCCTCACAGCATGGCTGTGTGTGAGACTGGATTAAATATGGCTCTGAGTGTACGCGCACGTGCTCCTTCCAACAGCTGAAGGAAATGCAAACTGATCCACCTGAGGAAAGAAAGGAGATGCTGCCCTCCTTTTTTCAATTATATCCAGGTCCAAGGTCAGTGACCTCTTCCCTCCTGCACTGCAGTATCTTGTCACACAAAACCCAGAGAGAAAGAGAATGTGATAAAGATGAAAGTGATGTGGCAGGCTCGTATGTGAAAACAATCACCCTTCAATTAAGTGTGATTGATTTCCCAAATCAGAGATGCATTCAGCTTCCAACAGATAGATATGAGCGAAGGCCAGATGCTGGGGAATTCAGCACACGTGCCTGGGCTAGGACATCACAAGGAAACAAAATGGAGATGCTATAAAGTACCAGGTGTTTTGAGATGAGTCTGAGATGGGCATAAACCTGAGCCAGGAAAATTTTACCCCTTAAAGCAAAGCTCAGGGCTGAGAAACAAGATGCAGAGAAAGAAGGCATTTTTCCGTGCAGTAAAACTGCATCTTCATTGAAGATTTTTTTATATGAGAGCAGCAGCCAGGGACACCCTGAAAGAGTGGGGATTTTGCAGATATATAGAAGAGACTCTCTGGCATAAAGCTGTTTCTGTACAGGACAGACAAGGACCATAGTGCATCTCATGGAGGAGCTGGAGGCAGAGTGGGGCAAGGCGCCTTAGTGACATCTCACAGTGTTGCTCTAAAGCATTTGACGAATGACTGCAAGGTCCAGAAACTCCGTTTGGTTCTTCTAGCATCAGCTGTGTCCCCTTTCACATTCAGATGCACATGGGGCCCTTCCAGCTGTTTTACAGACCCCTGATGCTTTGTGAACCAAGCCTGACCATCCACCACATCCACACTGCAGCTGCAGGGGCAAAGCAACTCAGAGGGTTTCACAGCAGGCGGCCGGTGAAATAGAGGAGGACATCAGAGAAGACACATTGCCCAGAAAGGAGGAAGATATGCTGTAGATGTCTGCAGCAAGCCCTGCTCCTCACTGAAGTGCTGCAGCATGGCAGAGAAGCAGCATTCAGATAACCAGCCTCCATTGACTTGAACCCTGTGCAGCTCAGTGCACAGAGGCCACACATATCAGGGCTGGCCAAAATATATGCTGTACTTTTGAGGAAGGTTGGGGACTCCCATGGTGGTCACCAAAACTGCTCTAGCTAGCACCCTTCATCAGCACTGTTTTAATCATGAAAATGGAGCTTGCCACTCTCTCAGAAATTTGCCCCCTCAGCTCTCGCATGAGCGCCCATCATTGCGGCATCCAGTCACACCGTTCTTTGGGTCCCACGTGCTCCCACTGCCTCCGTCAGCAATAGGCAAGGGCAAAACTGGCAGTACCAGGGAAGTGTTGGAACAGGGAGAAGGGATCAGTGCTGCAGATTTAGCACAGTTCGTGGCAGGAGCGTAACTCCCGTAGGTTAGTCTGAGCTGTTGTCCCAATTTCCCTATCACCATCGGCCTCATCCATTTCCCCCTCTCTCCCCCTTGTCGCTTTCAGGGATTTCAAATAAAAGGTCTGCACTTGACCCCCTCTCTTCCCTGCCAGGCAAGGAGAAGGCCATGAATAGAGAGACCCTCATGTCTGCAGAAGTGATTTTCACATTAATAGCAGCATATGTTTGCATTGATCCCAACCTGCGGGGCTGTGGGCAAGCGCGCGTGTGTGCCGCTGGGGCGGGGGGCGGCCAGCCGCCCCGCGTGTTGGGGCACCAGGTGCTCGCTGTCAGGCTGAACAAAAAGAAGTGTCAGCACTCTGTGCCGGGAGGCCGCGCTGGCAGATCCCCCCAGCCTTCAGCCCTGCGCTCAGAGCATCCTGCCTCTGACTCACAGCAGCATCCTCCTGCGTCAGCTCCCGAGCTCTCCTCCCCTTCTCCTCACTCCAAATTACATGGCACAGCACACCCTGACCACAGGCTCTTTGCTGTCACCCATCCCCACTCCCTGAAGGCTCAGGTGGTGACTTTGGAAGGACGGTGGTTGTGCAGCCTCCTTCTGCTGGAGCATCCTTTGGAGGCTGCTCAGACCTCCTGTCAGACTGGTGCATCTCACAGCCCATGTGAAGTCCTGCCGTACTCAACAACAGATCAGCAAGGTCACTTGCTGAATTCAATCCCCAGCTCATGCCTGGCTGCAGCCTGCTGCCTCCTCTCATACCTTCTCCCAGTGCTGAAACACCATGAGCCTGGCACCCCAACAAGTGCCCCAGGCTGGTCTGGCTGGCATCGCCATATGCTTTCTTGGGGAGGAGAACTGCCCTGTCCCCAGCACCCCATCCTCGGTGTGAGTGGCACTCACACTGCCTGCATGGGGCTGGACACTCTCCACCTAGCACCAGCAAACCCTCAGCTCTGCCCTCCCCAGGGCTGCAGGGAAGCTAGAGTTGCAGATGAAGAGCAGCAGGGACCAAAATAAGTTTGCACATCTTGGTGCCCTCACAGGGTGTACTGAACCCAGGTATTTCCCCATGATGGTGAAGCCAGACAACATGAAGTGGGAGGCCTGACCCTGCTGACTGGTTCACTCCCACTCTGGGAATTTGCCAGTTCATGAATACACTCAAACTTCTGTCAGCAAAACTTTCTAAAGGAGATTAGGCCTTAATCTTTTTTTCTGCTCCATTTCTCCTGCCTCTGAAACAGGAGTCACTGTGTTTCTTTCTGCTGCATCGTGCATCCATCTTGTCTGCTTAGATCCTGACCTGTCTGGTGCCCTGGAGAAATGCAACGGCTCCAGCAGTAGGGCCAGCATCTCCCCGGGGGGCTCCAGGCATTGCTGCAATCACAGTAAACTCACGAAGAATAAGAATTAGGCATGATCCTATGTGGACTACGAGGACACTCAGAGGCACGGCTGGAGTGAATGAAACAAGTAAGCGTGGGGCCTTGCTGCTGCTCAGAGCATGGTGATAAGAAGACTCTTCTCTTCACAGGGGAGCTCAGGCCTATGGCCTGTGGGAGATCTGCCTCATGCCCCCAGGAGAGTTCAGCTACTGAAGGATCCTATCCTGAGAGCAGCAGAAATGATTCATCTTCCTGGATAAGACCACCTGAACTTACGTGGATGTTGCAGACTTTACAGCCTATGCCACCTATTTTACCCCTTGATGAACAGTACATTTCTTCCATCCATGGTTTTATCTCCCTCGCGGGTGAGGATCGGTACGAATGGTGACACTTGTGGGATTTGCAACCTGGAAATAGTTTATCTTCTGCAGGACAGTACTGTGCCATTGCAATGAGCCATTCTGCAGGCAGAGCTCCCGGGGAGAGCTGTTGTGGTATCTCCATGCACTTGCAGAGCTTGTGGGAGACGGACTCCGGGCCCTCGAGGCAGCCAGCACCAAGAATTCAACATTCAGTCCCCAAATGAGGACATCTGGCCTGGAGCTTTTTCCTGCCTGGGCAGGAAAAGCAATGGAGACTTTCACTTGCCGGAAATCTTGGTGTTTCCAAATCAGTCTCAGAAGGGGGAACCAGAAGGGAAAGTTGAAATATCAGAAAGCAAGAGAAAACAGTATCCAAACTGCAGATTGCGGCTAAACAGTGAATGTGGAAAGTGAAAACACCGGCAGGAGAAGTCACTAGTTTGCCTGTGGAAGTGTAACTTGTGAAGGGGAATGTTCTTGCCATATTTTAAAATGAAGACTGCTGCTCACCCTGGGAATTTCAAGGTGGAATGATTTGTGTTGTTCCTTTGATTCTCCTGATCAGAAAAAAACCCAAACAACCTCTACCAAAACATTTTCCTTAGAAGAATCTTGATGTGGAATAACATAATTTTCCTCTGTAAGAAGTTCTTTAGCAAAATAGCTCAACTCCTTCTATTTAGAAACACTCGAACTCTAATCTTAGTTTTTTCTTTCTGTCATCTGAGCTCTTAACAAGTTTGTTTTCCTCAGAAAAAAATCAGAGCCACCCATGTATTTACAGAATCCAGGAGCCAGGGCTTTAGAGAAAGCACCAGATATCGCAAAGGGGCCAATACTATACATAGCCCAGACCCTGCACTGTTATAGACCGGGAGGTAGGGAAGCATTTGGTGGGTATAATAGCTCGATACCTTATTTATAGCATGAAGCTGTGAAGCAGTGGTGGAATGAGGTCTGGTTGCCATTTCCCTTGCTATGCTTGCACCCAGCAAGATAAAAACATGTGAGACAGGCGAAGCCAGTATAATCCACCCTCAGAAGGACACCTCCAGCGCAGGCTATTTTGATCTGCCTGGACATGCTCTATCTGCTACTGTAACCACCTTCCTTCTTTTTTTGCTTCTGCTTTACATACAGATGCCTAGTGCAGATTCATGGTCTGAAACATCTAATGACCTGTGGTATGTGCAGGTCTGTATGTGTATTTTCCTTTATTTTCTCTCTTATCCTGGTGTGGAAGCTTACAACACTGTTCTTGGTGTAAAAATCTGCCCAGGTGAACTTTGTGGAGCTGCACTGGAAGTGCCTAGGCCAGGTCTTGTTAATGAACAAAGCCTGTTTGCACTCTTCCAGACAGTGGATACACTGATTGTGAGAAAAGCATGTGGCTTGAGCCACACAGATGGCTTAAGCATTAGAAGCATTCAGTATAGCAGTGTTTCAAGTCTTTAGGACTTCGCTAGTACCAAGCAAGCAGACAATCTACCAGATCCACCAGTGGTGTATTTGGTAGATAGACATCTACCAAGCCAGGATGCGGGAATTTGACATGGTGAGGTTTTCTTTGGTGGCTTTGTGGGTTGGGAATGATGGGAGAAGAAGCTAAAATCATTACTCTTTCTTTTTTTTCCCCATGCAGTAGATTGGCCATTCATGGAAATGAAGTATCCCACCCAATTTTGAGCACTAAAAACTCAGATGGAGCTAGAGGCCTGTGCAAAATGACCCACAGCTCCTGTCCTCTGAGACCACACTGCCATACCCACCACTCGCTTCCCACAGGATAAGCAAGCCATGGGACTCAGGGCCTGCTGGGCAGAGCACTGCTGCTGTCATGTTCAAAGCAGGGCACAGCGAAGGGAAGTCCCATGCCCATAGGGGATAGAAATCCCTTTGGCTTTTGAAAACTATGGGGTTTTTTTAAGATCCTAAGGAAGTTAGCAGCCCCGATATGCGGCCACTCTGATCAGAGCAGAGATAGAAGGGTGTCTCACACAAGGTCTGCAGGGCACAGCCGAATTTAACCCCACAATCCCAAATGTGCATGTAAAATTCCCTTGCTGAGCATCTTCCCCCCAGCACTCCTGCATCACGCTGACAGGATCACACACTCCCAGTACACCCCTCCTGCAGTAGCAGGGCTGCAGGGATGGAGGCTGATGTGAGGGCTTAATTAATCAGTTAATTAATCCCAAACATTTTAACCCTCTAAAACCCCGCTGCACTCTGATTTGGCAATTTATTAATTAGCATAAGTTTCTGGTTGTGTTTGAACTTGGATCATTTGGTTTTTCCCCCAAGACAGGAGCAAAATATAATCATGTTATTATGAGAGTGAGTGTGTCTTTGTTGTCAATGTGTACATGTGTGTGTACCATTGTCTCCTGTGTTAGGATCAAGGTCTGCTCAGGACTTCGCTGTGCCATCTCTAACCTCTCCTTGGGTCCTCCTTTGCACTGGACATTGCAAGGCTAAAGTCAGGCTGAGCAGGGCTGGTAAAGCTCCCTTGCCCTCTCTGAGCTGTTCAAGCTGCACCAAATGTTCAGGCTGTACTGATGCAAGTACTTTTAGATCTTTCTTGGTGGGGCTTATGCCCACGTTCAGTGGAAGCAAAGCACTGACTTTCCTACCCAGCAGCATCAGGACCATGCCACACAGCAGAGGTGTGAGACACAATCCTCAGCTTGCTGGAGGAGCAGCAGTTAAATGATCTCTGGCTAACCCAGGAAAGGAAGGCCTGCCCTACTGCGATCCTGCACTGCTTGTTTTGGGGTAATGTAATGTCTAAAGCACCAAGACATCCTGTCTCATGCACTGCCAGGCAGGGACACCTGAATGTATTTTACAGAGCTCCAAACTCTCCTTCCACCTCTTACCCTGCTTCCATCCCAGTCCCTTGCTGAGCTGGAGAGTTGCCTGCCTTACCCAGGCTGTTACCCACAACTTTTTACAGCCACTGTTTTCAGACTTCTGTTTCTTTCCCACCCTCTGCTCCCCTCAGAATACACACTCACTGTACCTTGCTGAATCTGCAGCTTCCCACCTTGAGACAAGCCCGATAGCCAGGTTCAGGTGCCCAAGCTCCAGCTGGCATCAGCCAGGAGAAGGACCGCTGGGCAAGTGCTCCAGACCCTCAGCACCGTATCAGCGCTGTTACTCTGCTGGTGCACATCCCTGTTCCCCGGGTTTTTACAGCGCATCTTGTGCCACTTGGCTACAGTAATGAGGCCCCACCTAATTGCCATTCAATAAACTCCAGTTAAATTAACAGCTCCAACCAATGATCACCAACATCTGCTGTTCATCAGGCAAACTTCCCTCCCTTCCTGTGCCTTGCATCTCCTTAAATCCCAATGCCCCAAGATTCAGTCTGTTGGTCCCTACTGAAGGGGCTGTGAAAGCCGATCCAAAAGCCTTGCACCACCAGAGGATTTTTTTGGGGTGTGTGAAGGGGGTTTTGTGAGCAGGGGGAAGGTGGTGGGTGTGCAAGTTGGGAGAGGATGCAAGAAAGAATGTATTCAAGAGGGGAAAGACCAAGGAACTTTATGGTGCCCCAGGGCCTGGAGGGTGTCAATATGTGCATGTGTGTGAGATAAGACAATAGGCAGTAGGCAAAAGAGAGCAGTGTGATGAAGGGCAGTTGGAGACCCTAAGCGCTCAGTCAAGCCTCGGGAAAGAAGGCAAGGCAGGCAGGGCAGGTGGAGGAGATGGATGGGTGCAGACACATGCTTGCAGCACATGGGAGGGGACATCCCTTTGCGTCCATGCAGTGCATTCACACAAGTGAGGCAATGTGTGTAGGTGTTCACCCACAGTATGTTTGTGAACATACATGGGCATGATCTAGAAGTAACTCAAACATGCTGTCTCTGCTTTTAGCTGTGTTTGACCACTGTATGAACCTGCTTACATGTGTGGGAACACATACTTAGCTGCCATGATAGGACTAGGTGAGCTGGACCAAGACATAACCACAAGAGCACAGGAGCATCCCTGTGCCTTTTTCTCACAAGCACCCACTATCTTGATCTCTGGATCCTTTGTGACACTGGAAATTCCTTTTCCACACATCGCATGTGGAAGTACTGGCGGGATGTGACTTACATAGCTGACACTAGTGGGGACACTGACTTCACAGGAGCTTCACACCCCTTGGACTCATTATTTCTGTCTGGGGATTTAGTTCTGCATCAGCCCAGCTCTAACTGCAAATCAGATCCTGAATCTGGCTTCTGTAGGCAGGTTCAGTCTGTCTGTACACAGATGTGTAAAGCTTGTGTGTGCATTGCCATCTCCAGCAGCTCCACAATGGCTGGGGAGAGGGAAGGTCACTTCTCTGATTCAGAGGTTAACAGGGTCATGCTTCACTTGTGGAAAAAACTCTTGCCTAAAATTAAGCCTCAGCCTTGCAGAAAGGCAGGCCAAACAAGCCATTAAAAAAGGTCAAAGATATTATCAGCTCCTAATCCAATTAGATACTGATTATCTGTGAATTCAGCACAGCCTCGCTGTTAGAGCTATGCTTCGGAAAATGAGCATCTCCAAAAAAACAGCTGGAGATGGAGGGGGCTCTGAGAGCTGAGCCAGCCTTGTGAGAGATTATGCCACTGCCTGGGGAGCACTGGCTGTAGCAAGAACCACGTTGGGTTTTCATTGCTCTTTCTTTGTACATGTCACCTGGTGGGTGACATTACATTGCTGGTGAAGGAGGCAGACAGATCTATAACCGTCCCTTCTCCTGAATATAAGAACAAAGAGAAATGAGTATTTCTGTATTTGATTGAAATCGGTGATGCAGCAGCCTGACTTGCTGGGAATTCTCCAGCAAAACATTTTTAATGGAAAATATCATTCTGGCAAAACCAACACTTTCCACTGGGAAATAACAGTTTTACCATTTACTTGTGTGGTTTTTTTTTAATTTTTGGTCAGTCCAGCAAAAAGCAGCACATTAAGGAGGTTTCCTACTAGTCATGTTCTGGAAAAAACCTTTCAGTGGAGTAGAAATCTAACTGTTTTAAATCTGGAACCTGATTGCTTTATTAAGGGGATTATGTGATACAGTTCTGAGATACCAGGGGAATGGATTTGCTCCCCTAGCAGGCGGTCTGACTTTGAGAAAAGAGAGTTTGTGTTGAGTGCTGGCTGAAAGAGTTATGGAAATTACCCCCCATGGTTCCATCCCCCTTGTCTTGAGACAAGAAGGGCTTTGAATTTTTTTCTTACTGGTAACAGGACTGAACCATGGCTGGTTTCTCCCCCTAAATGGAGCACCTTTCACATCTTGCTGTGGCAAACCTCCACGTAGGTGTGAATGGCTCTGGGTGGATTCTCCTGTGGAAACAGGGAGAAGTGCTCTGGCGAGGGCAAATCCTGCTACACTGAGGCCTGGATTTCTTTTTAGGTGCTGGCTGATGCAAGGAATGGGTTTGGGGAATGCCTCCCTCTGCCCTTTGCTTCTCTCTCTTCCTGAATCAGCGTTGGTTTGTTTCCTTATTTGTAAAAGGCAACCGATGTAAATCTCTTTCCTTCTGTTTTACAGTCTCCCATGCCTGGCTGGGCAGAGCTGGACAGCTTTGCAATAACCAGCTGAGCAGCTCTATGGATTTCCAGTGTTGCTGTTTGACTGCAATGACACTTTGGTTGTAGCTTCTGCCTTAGGAAAGAGATACTATTTTGAAAGCAAACCTGTCCATCAGCAGAGCCACTTAGGGTAAGGGCTTGCAGATGCTGGTGGGGGCGGAGATCAAACCAGGAGGGCAGCACTCCTGATGGAACCAAAGCTTGGGTATCACTTCCTAACCTCCAGGGGAGGAAAAAAAAAAAAAAAAAAAAATCAGATCACAGGCTGGACCTGCTGAAGATGTTCAGTGCTGAAGGAGTTGAACTCATTTGGAGCTGAGTGCCAACAGTAGTTCTTGCTTCTGACAGATTTGCTGCTTAACCTTGGAAAGATGGACTTTCCCCTCCCTATTTCAGCTGTAAAAGCCAGGCAGTAGCACTGAGTCAGTGCTTTGGGTGTGCATCTGCCGAACATCTGGGCTTGAGGGTTTAGCCACGCAGGAATGGTCACCAGCGTGCACTTGTAAAGGGCATGTATTACACTGCATTAACCTCACATGGACACGTGCGGGCAGGATTAAGAGGCCATAATCACATTCAGCTTGGTGGGCTTTTGAAAGAGAAATCAAATGAAGGCTGTGAACAAGGACGTCCCTGTGGGAGCTTAACGCAATTTGGCTAATCCACTTGGCCTGTAAATGGTTTGTTCAACCTCATCTTTCCTGCCAGTGTCTATAGACAAGGTGGGAGTGCGTACACATGGGCTTGAGAGCTTCAGGTAAGCTGAGTCAGGTCTGCGGGGCGGGGGGTGGGGGGGTGGGGGGGGGGGTGTGTCTGGCTCTAGGGTTCTCCTCTCATTCCCCTTAGAGCAGGGCCTTTCTTTGGGAGTCTGAAACCAATGGGGGGGAAGTGCAACAGGCACAGCTGAGGGTAGAAAACAGTTTCCCTGGCTAAGTGAAAAACAGAGGAGGAGATGTTGGTAGATAGGCTATTAACACCCAATGTCATTCCACTAATTTCATTGAATAAATCTGTCCTCTTTTCTTCCTCCCATCTCGCATGGCCTGAGCTGGAGGATGTTTACTGGGCTGGAAGGGAGGACCCAACATGAAACCAGGGCTTTCCTTGGCTCAGTCCCCCTCCTGGAAGCTCAGACTGCTCTGGCATCAGCACTATCCCTTTGATTTGACAAAGGTGACCAGCAAAGGCAAATGTTCCTTCCGTGTCAGGAACACAGGAATTTGGTGGTACTTTCTATCCTCTTCCCTTCTCTGGAAAGGCAAGCACCTTCCAGACAGCACCTGTACAGCTGTGCCTGCCCTGCTCAGAGATTATATCTCCCTCCACATCTGCATCCCCTCAGCAAGGTCAAAGTCCATAGAGGATGGGAAGAGGCACTGGCCCAAGAGGCACTGGTCCTGTCTCTGGGCCAGGGTCTTTGCTGATAGAGAGCCAAAATTCAAGGCAGAAGGGTGTGAAAGCTCCCTGGGCTGAGCTGCAAGGCCATGACCAGAGGAAGACCAGCAGCCAGTCCCCAGCTGGAACAGCTTGCCTTGGATCCAGTGACAACAGCACTGAAGCCCAAGGTGCTGCCACCTGGTTAAAGGAGCAGCACTATTAGGGCATGAAATAAATCAGATATTGTTCTCTATGTGCTGCTCTCTGGGCCCCAGTGTAAGACAGCCCTACACTGCAAGACAGAGTTATCCACAGAGCAGACAGCAATGAGGTACCCACAGCCCATGGCTGTCTGCATCCTGGGCATTTCTCTCGCAATCAGTACAATCACAGCAAAGAGAGCAAGCACAGGGTGGAGGAGAGGCAAGAGGTGAGGCTGGTGCTGGGACAACAGATGCCCTACAGGAATGGCCAAGCTTAGGGGCATTGAGCATCTACCCTCTGCAAAATTGTCATTGGATGTGTCCCTTTCTCTAGCTCATTGATCTACCTGGGTTGTGTCTGTAATTAATTCATACCTGTAAAGCACTGCTTAAAAATCCTCACAAGCTGGCATCACAGACATGGAACAGAGTGTGACTGACCTACACGCCTTCACAGCAATCCCAGACTCTGTTTCCGGCCTTCCCAGACCACATGCAATTGCATCCAGCCCTTGCTGCCATGGTTCAGTGAAGATTTTGGTTGCCAGGTAGAGATCTCATTGATTTTTTTTTTTAATTGATGTTGCTATGACAGGAAAGTGTTTTGCCCTATCGGAGACCACACAGCTGCAGGTAAAGATGGCTACAGTTTGTGGGAGGCTTAGAGAAGAGAATTTGAGTGACCTGCCTCAGCACTGAAAAAGCCCTATGGGGACAAGTTTTTCCTCAAGAAGATGGGGCAGTTTGGCAAGCACTGTCAGGAGGGAGCTCCCCGTCTCTAACCAACATTGTTAACTGAAGTCCACACCACCATCTTCCTCTCCAGTGTAAGAAGGCTCATGGGTCAGTCTTTAAAAGCCTGCTGTGATAAATAGCTTTCCCCATCCCTTTGCCAATGCAACCAGCACAGTCCCACATGTTTGGTGACACTGCCACCTTTGCATGCCACAGGCCACCCCACAGATCCTGCTGAGGGGGAAATAGGGTGGGTGAGGATGACCAAGATGGAGGAGAAAAGCAACAGGAGGTGCTTTGGTTTCGGTTGTGCCTGGTCCCGTGGGAAGCTAGGGAGAAGGTGAGCAGAGATCCCTCTCTGGTATGTGTCCCTCACATCCCCCTTCCTACTGACTCCTGGGCAGCTGCAAAATTCACCACTTTCCCAGCACTTGCCCAGGAGGGAATAACGATAATAAAAACAAAATTAGAATGATTCCCTTCCCCAGACTGAGGGGGCGGGAAGGGAACTAGCTCTTGGGAACGGCTTGGATTTCACAACCTCTCCTGGCAAACGTGACTTTTCAGAGAGAAAGTCACCGCCACTGGCTTGTCCTTTGTGTCTGTAGAAATGGGGTCCTCCCTCAGCCTTACCCTTGTCATTGGATCTGATCAGAGGGGCTGTGGTTCTGCCACTTCTCCCATGCAAAAGCAGCAGATTTGTCATCACTGCAGCAGGCTGTGTCCCCAGCCTCTCCTGCCTCATTTAAAGAAAGCCCCCAATCCCCCAACAATGTAGACCTTGAAATCTTTTCTTCCTACTTCATTATTGTGATTGCTTTTTATTGATTGACAGAGCTGCCTTTGCAAAGACCCAGGACCCTCAGAGAATTGCAGGTGACCGATACAGTCCCGCTCTCGCACACGTGCACACATCATCTCCCACTGAGCATGGTGGAGCTGCATCTTCCCCTGCTTCCGAAACACAACTTCCTTGGAGGAATGGTGGGAAGACTGGGAGCTGGTTTCTCTGCCAGGCAGGGTAACAGATCTGGTTCATCAAGGAGGCACAGCCAGGCACAAGGCTGCCACCAAGAGTAGCCATTAATAATGGCCAAAATGGTCTTTCTCTATGCACCAAGGGCAAGCTGTGGCTCTTAGGGAATCAGTGCACAGAGGCGTCACTACATCAGTGATATGCAGCTCCTGACAGGATCTTTGGTTTCCTTCTCATCTTGAAAATTGCCCTTCTTCCTCCAAATCTGTGCCACAGCTCCCCACTGACCTCACATGAAGGGTGACTGTGTCTTTCCAGCCACGTTCACAGGGATGTCACCCAGTCACCTCAGCCACAAGAGACCAGCCACTTGCCCCAGCCTTCAAACCTGCCTGTGCCCTGCAAACAGGTACAAGGCAGCCAGTGCCCACTGAGCCAGTCTCACTGTGGAGACCCAGCCCTAAATACCTGTGAGAAGACTTCAGCTCATGCCTCTTCTGGGAACTTAAAGATGGATGGATGACCCCAGCTATCACTTCTGCCTTGGGACTCTGTGCATATAGGTGCACTTTCAGGGTATAGACCAAGAGAGTATATATATATATATATATGCAAAATGTGCAAGGTCACATCCTATCTATGGGGCAGGGAGAGCTTGCCTTCATACATGAGACAGACTGACACAGCTTGCTGAGGCACCCTGCAGTGGGACAGGCATCTCATCTCTGCTTGTGCTTGGGGGATTTAAGCCCCAGGGATATGGTTTGGAGGGTCAGAGCAGCCTGCTGGAGACTTTCCAACAGCAAACCCTTTTTACCACTCTGAACTTCTTGCTAAACATGCAAACCCAATTAAACAAAGTACAATGGTCAGGGCTTGTTAATATTGGGGCTTGGCTGGTTTCATTCCTGGCTGCCAGAAGGCAGTAACCAGGGTTGAGGAACAGGCAAGGCGTGGAAACCACACAGCATAGCAAAGCCCTGGCAGCTTTCCTGCACTTCCTTGATAGGATTTAGGAGGACAACTCCTCCCAGCAGCTGGATCTCTGAGGTGGTCTGGAGGATGCATCTGCCCACCCTGGGTCTTCAATCAAACCCGAGGATACTTTAGTATCCTGAGTTTCTGAGGGCACATTGCTCGGGAAGTAGGAGACAAAATGCAACTGTCAGAATACAGATCTCTACTGTGATGTATGGGGCACGGAGATGGGCTGCTGCTTGTTATCCCCTGCCCTGTCGCAGCAACAGACAAGGGAACGACACAGAGAGTCTCTACCAGCCGGCAGGCAGATCACAGGGAGCCCAGCCATGAGGGAAAAAATGGCCTGAAAGGATCACTTGTAAAGGTGAGGAGAGCACTAGCTATTAACCTGCTGCAGACACTGATTAAAGAGACACTATCCCGTAGATTACATTCAATGTTTTCTAGCCACACTAGGAATAGCAATAATTCCTAACCTGGGGGCTTCCAGTGTTGTTTCCAAGTGTTTTAAATTTTAAAGCAGACCTTTTCTCTGCTTCCTGCAGGCAGGAAGCTGTTGGGCTGCCCCAGCAGTGCTAACCCCACGCTCACTTCCATTAGACCAGCGCTTCAGCTCCGTTTCATGGAGATGACTTAGCACAAGCTGGGCTTGCCTTGCCCTGCCTGTGCAAAGCGGTTAACCAAACCAGCAGCAGAAAAGCCAGAGACACAAGCTGAGCATGGCAGCTCTCACACCTCTCTGGGCCCAAGAAGATCAACGTCAGAAGGAAGGGGGTGACAGCACCACAGGCCACTTTACACCCTCCCCAAGATGCTTCTGCTTGCCTGAGTGCTGGGTGGAAGCACCCACAAGCAAGCAAACTGTGTCCATTTTTTCTCTTGTGTCTTTACCAGCAGGAGTAGGGAGGTGATTGTGCCCCTGTACTCGGCGCTCATGAGACCACACCTTGAGTCCTGTGTCCAGTTTTGGGCACCACAGTACAAGAAGGACATTGAGGTGCTGAAGCAGGTGCAGAGAAGGGCAAAGCTGGTGAGGGGTCTGGAGAATATATCTTATGAAAAGTGCCTGAGGGAACTGAGATTGTTTAGCGTGGAGAAGAGAAGACTTTGAGGAGACCTCATTGCTCTCTACAACTACCCAACAGGAGGTTGTAGTGAGGCTGGTGCTAGTCTCTTCTCCCAAGTAACTAATGACAGGACAAGAGGTAATGGCCTCAACTTGTGCCAAAGTAGGTTTAGATTGGATATTAGGAAGAAGTTCTTTACTGAAGGAGTGGTTAGGCATCGGAACCGGTTGCCCAGTGAAATGGTGGAGTCACCATCCTGAAGGTGTTAAAAAACGAGTAGATGTGGTGCTTCAGGACATGGTCTAGGGGTCAGAAAGATGTTAGACAAAGGTTGGGCTTGATGATCCTAGAGGCCTTTTCCAATCTAAATGGTTCTATGATTCTATGATTTGGCAGGAACCTGGTCTCTCCAGCTGTCTTCTCACAGGCCAGAGATCTGTGCTGGCAGGAAAGAACCAGGGCAGCTCTGCAAGGCAGTGCCACTTCCCCCTGTCTTCATGAGACCCTTGCCTGGATCACCCGCTTAGACCTTCCCGGACAACTAATCTAGGGTATTTACATGTCAGAACAGATTATCCAAGAGCCAAGCTACCTTCTTCCATGGGATCATGGTGCCTCCAAGGGTCAGCCCTGAGCCCAGCAGCCTGAAGGAAGTAAAGGAGCAAACACAGCCAATCATCCCCTTATGACAACAGTTTCAAAACTGCTCTGATCCCAAAAAGACGTTGAAAAAGCAGACTGGATGGCACAGCCACACTTCTACCTTTTGTGTTTTTTCTGCAGCAGGTTGTTTTTGCTGGGATCATTTTTGGACACATCCAGCAAGTATTTCCCACATGTGGGTGCTTGGTACCAGCATACAGCCCTCCATCCCCAAAGCTGCTTTGCCATGGGACCTCTGTGAGCCTCCCTGGTATCTCCCAGCAGAGGGAAGCACCAGCACAAGGACATGACGAGGTTACAGCAATACTTTGTGTGATGCTACTGATGGACGTTAGCACCCTGCTTCCCTCCTGGGAGCCAGGGCACTCCTCAGCCCCATCTGGGTGCACAGAGGAGCCCCAGACACAGAGAACCCACACAAGGGGATGGAGTGGCTGCCAGGCCTTCATGTCTGGAGTGCCTGGTGCCTTTGCATCCAGGTAGTTCTTCCCTTTGGTGAAGACAGCTTTAAGCAGTGCCTTGAAGCCCTGGCATCTTAGAAGGGTTATTCCCTTTGTCTCATTTTCCTTTTTTCCAGATCTGACTTAAAACAGAGACCAGGATGACTCTTAGCGAGTAAAGATCCTATGACTGTTTCCCCAAGAGCCAGGATATTAGTCTTTGTATCCTGGCCATATTCCAGCTCGGGAAATTACCTTCTGCCTCCCTAAATCCCCCCTGCAGTTTCAATTGGATACAGGCTTCTTCACTGTCTTGCTGAAACTGCTGCACAGGGTTGCTGTACGTGGTTAAGCAGCTGCTGTAAGAGGTGGGTGACGGGATTAATCTCAGGGGTGCTGGGGTCAGAGCTGAGCTAGGGTAGGGAACATCACTTTCCAAAATGCCGGCATAGCCTCTCCCTATGGCAGCACTCAGCCCCAAACAAGGGTCCTCTCCCAGATCTGTCCCTGTGTGCTTGTCTCCCAATCTTAGCCCCTTCTCTTACCTCCTTGGTGGTGCAAGAACCATGACCAGCACAGCAAGATGGATTTTGCTTCATTTTCCAGCATGTCAGCTGCCTGGCCAGACACCAGCTGCCAGAGCATTGATTTGCTTATGCACCTGGAGAACACGAGCTCTTCTCACAGGCATATTTAGGCACAGGATCCCTCTCCCCTAGCTAGCCCTCATGCCTTTACAGAATAGTTACAGACTTTTGGCCATTCCAGGACTTGTCCCTCTGGGAGCAGCTGTGGAGGCCCCATGTGGGATGCTACACCTGCAGTATGGGGTCCTGAGCAGGAAGGGGACATGGCACAGTGTGGGACCCTGGGCTGCCCTAAGCCTGGGGCACAGCCCCTTTTGCAAGCTGGGGAAGGTGCCAGCATGGTCCTGTCTACTGTGTCACCCAACACTGGAGCAAATCCCAGAAGCCAACAACCCTGAAACAGGAATCCCAGGGGGTTCCAGGCTGAAGTTGTTCAACCTCGAGTTAAAAATGCAACACTGTCAAGCAGCCAGATTTTGTGTTGTTCTTGTTGCCAGAATCTATACAAGCAAATTACTTTGCTGTCAGGAATACAACAGGAGACAGAGAGAGAAATCCCCTGCCCAGCCACTCTGGAGACATACCCACAATATTCTGAGTAACACAGCAATCTTACTGACATTCCCTGACATCTAGGGAATACAAAAAAAAACAACAGAAAACCTTTAAAGTCATTTAGTAGATGTGATTTGTGGATGAAATATAATATACAGTGAAAGATGAGGACAACAGTGGCCTTTAATGAAGTGTCTTAGAGGGAACTTCATGTTTGTGCATGTATATATGAGTGTATATATACACACACATTTACACACACATCTGTTAAACATTCTTCCATATGCGTTCTGTGTGTGCATATATAAATATAAATGTCTGTGCACGTGCCTGTGCTGTGGGCAAGAGAGCTACCAAGAGCAGTAAAATTTCAATCCAGCGTGGAAAAAGGCGGCAGGGCCAGCGGACAGGAGCTCAGCACTCTCTTCTCCCCATGAATCACAGCCCACAGAGGAGGATCAGTGCGGATGTCAGCTCCGGTGCCAGCTTTTCTTCCCTGGCTCCTCCAGGCCGGATGCCCTCCCTTCCCTGCCCCCTCCATCCCCCCCTCCCCTTCTCAGCAGGATGACATTCATCCATCATCAGCATTTTAAGTGCTGGCATGTCATTGAGGCTGTCAGCTGCCCTCTTTGCTCAGCGCGAGGTGCTCCGCTTGGCGGCTTGGTGCAACCATTTCCATTTGGAGCCTGTAATCCTCCTATTCGGGTTAGTTCCACTCGGTTTCACGGAGTGCAGAGTAAGGGGAACCCAATAGGATAGCAGTAAATTATACCAAATAATAAAGAGAAGGCTTGCTCTAATAACTCCGACCATGGGATACTCATGCACAGACGCACTGCCAGGGGCTGAGCACTGCAGCCCGTCAGGGTAAATCCGCTATAGCCTGTCTTTACCCGCTTCACCCCCAAAGCCAGAGAGGCTCCAGGTCCCATCTCAGTGCCATCGGGTGTAAGCAGTTGCTCAACTCCCCTGACTTCAGTGGAACTACTTCAGATTTATGGCTGTGAAACTAAGCTTGGGATCTGGCCCCAGCTCAAATCCAGTGGGTGTAAACTGAGCTCCAGCAAGCTGGCCCTACAGCTGAAAAATTTTTCAGCATAAGGAGAAGGGGGCTGGACACAGGGTTACTTAGGAAAGACAACACAGTGCCAGGGAAAAGTCCCTCCACTATCCCTTGCCCAGAGAGCTAGTGTTCCTCAGAGGGCTGCCATTCCTCAGAGGTCTGCCTGTATTTCATCTCATCAAATGAGCACGCACTGATGTCAAGTGACCATGTCCTGATGTCAAATGTGCTCTTCAGCAAAGACAGGCTGTCCAGCAGTGGATACCACCAGCAGTGACACTCATCCCCACACAACACCACTCCTCTGCCAGCAGAGCCTTGGTCCCCTTTGAAGCCCACACAGCCCTAACCCTAACACACCCTTACCCCAGCCACTCCAGGTGCTGTTGCAGCAAAAGGTGGCCAGAAAGATGGCACAGCTGCCATCCCAACCCCACTATGTCATGCTCAGCTACTCAGGTTTAAACTGAGAGATAGAGGAGACGCTTATTTTAGAAGCAAGTTGTTTTTGCAGCATGCTTAGTCAAAGCAAGAGCAGGAGGGGAGGCAACAAGATTATTTAAAGGGGAAACCCCCTGAGCAGAGAACCAAGCACTGGGATAATTTTAGAAGCCAGAATATCCTAGAGTCATGACAAGGGACCCAACAGAACTTTAAGAAGTGGGCAGTGTACCAGAAGAAAGCAGGGTACAGGGCTGGCTGTGTGTGGACTGGTGCTGGGAGCCTGGGTGGATGCACTGAATCAGCCACTATGGCTCCAGCGAGCAGCTTATTGCTCTGCACCTCAATTTCCCCAACCCTACATGAGGGTACTGCTTTCACACGATGTTGATAAAAGGGTCACAGCCTGGGATCTGCAAATGGCAACTAGAAAAGTGCCGTTTATCTTAATCTCAGAGAAAATGTAAAGGGATCTGTGAAGACTGGCTTGTGTTTAGGGGTTTTTAAACACACTTTTTGGCAAAGCTGTTGGGATAAGTGTTCACAGCAGCTCCCTGGCAGAGGTGTGAGCATTCACAGGAAAAGTGCAAGCCATAGGGCCAGGGCTGTATGGAGCCAACTAACAGGCTTTCATTCCACATCTGCAGACTCAGGATCAAGGTATATCACCTCTGCTACTCCATGTACTTGCTCCATGTACTGCAAAACCCAGGAACAAGCGTTTGCCTGCCTACAATACCGTGTAAAGCAGAATTTTGCAGTCCCAGACCCACAGAGCCTTGATCACCCTCCTCTTCTTGCTGGGCATCAGTAGAGCAGCAGACAGGGGGATGTGCACATGTGCATGTCTGCCTGCACTCCTTCCCTGCAACCTGCCAGTCTGCTGATCTATAAGCTAATCCTACCCCAAGCTGATCTATAACTAATTCACTTACAACACAATTGCAATATCGATTCCCAAACTGCTTTGCAGACAGTGCTAAAATGCGCGTGTATGGCAGGGACAAGGGAGCCAGCTGACAAAAAAGCCAGAGTGTGGGGAGGGCTCTGCTCTTCACAGGAGAGATTGGAGCGTGCTGCAGAGCCAGCTTCATGCACACCCTTCAAGTTCTTCCCTTTGTCTCCACTGTTGCTGAGGGCTGTGGCTGGCTGCAGAGAGATCTGAAGATGCCTTTCTGCCCAGGTATTCTATGCACCCACCATCCTTGCATCTAGTGAGCAAAGCCTGTGTGTCACCATGGAAAGGATAGGATGGGTTGTTTTGTCCATCCCCACCATCTCAAGGGAGCAATCCCTGCCCTGCCCTCTTCCATAGCTACAGGAACCACAGCTGCGTGGGCAGGCCTAGACACTGGTGTGTGGAGGAAAAGCACATGAGCAAAGAGCAACTTCTCTACAGTGTCCACATTTAGGCCATATCCAGGACTAAGCTATAGCAGTTGCTCTATCACCTGATGAACTCTCCCCTGCCAAGAAGGAGGATTGGGAAAAGTAGGGAAGATTCACAGGTCAAGATGAAAACAGGTTTAACAAAACAGCAAAACGAATACCAATGCCAGTATAAAGTAAATAAAGTTATACTCACCCCAGCACAATAAATTGGAAGACATTCCTCAGGAACAAAGAATAGAAGCAAAGCCAGAATGAGCCCACACAGGAATCCAAGCAGAAAGCCCTCTATGCTCAGCAAACTTCCCCCTTTATACTGAGCGTGAGGTTTATGTTATGGGACACACCTGTAGCCAACTCAAGTCAGCTGCCCTGGCTGTTTCCAAACTGCTAATGGCCTGCAGACCATGTCTGGCCTAGGATTCTGTCCCGGTGAAACCAGGACACAAGGTCACACCTAATGGGGGAGGTGAGAAAGGGGTTGTGTTTCCAGCCTGCACCAGCCCTCTTTGGGGATGGGCTGGAGCAAGAAGTATGCTCATCTGAGGAGGTAACCACCTCCACAGCTCCTGGTCCATTTCCAAAAGAACAGGGTACTCATCCCAGGACAACAATTGCCCTCCCTCTGCCACAACAGGAGTCCCTGCCCTGTATGGACCAAAAGACCTCTGAGGGTTGGCCTGAGCCCAGTGCCTTTGCACCTGACCTTGCTCACATCAAGCTGGTTTGGGATTAGTCTAAGGCTACAAAATCCAGCACAGCTCATGACCAGTGACCTTGGTACCTTCCCAACCACTGGGGCAAGCACAAGCTGTTCCAGTGTGTTACCTCCTGCATCGAGCAGCATAGTAGATCACACAGGGGCAGCAGGAAGGTTAAACCTCCCACAACACCTGCGAGAGGCACCTAATTTCTGTGTTTCTTCCCAAAGTTTACACCATTTATGCCAGCAAAGAAGGAGAGTGCTGATGCCACCAAGAAAAGCCCCCTGTTTTGGTCAGTGGTCTCTGAGAGTGACTTCGCTCTGGGAGCCACATTTGAAAGGTTGATTTATGCAGCACAAAGAAAAGAAGACATATTTAATGATGTATGGAAATGTCATATTGATCCTATGGACAGACTGTGAAATACTGTCGTACATGGACTGTCGCTGAATCCACCAAGTGGGGGAAGGCATTTGACAGCAGGACAGTCGATATGGGGAGCACACTGCCCCCCATGCATCTGCCTACCCCACGAGCATCACCAAAACAGGCTGTAAATCAGGAGAATGTTCCTAAGCTGCAATGGAGAGAGGGTGTTGAAGGACTTTCCCACCCATCCAACAGTACTATTAGTATTTCAAGGGCATTTGCAGGCATGCACATGCAGGGTGGCAGGGCTGCCATCACCTCACATGCAGCACAGCAGGGCGCTGACTGAGGCCAGGCAGTTCCAGCATTAAATAATATTGACAAGAGGTGGGACTGTGCATGGTGGAAGGACAAAGTATGTGTCCCTCACCAAATAAAGCTGGGTGATGGGCCTCCCACACAGTCTGTAGCAGGAGCAGCACTACTCATGTGCATCCTACGCCTGTGGTCCTCTCTCTGTGGGAAAGGCAATGAATCCAGGGTTGCCAACACTCAGGCAAAATGCTTCAGGTTGGAAAATTGAGGGGCAACACTGCTGTTGAGTCTAAGGACGGTCTGTGGCGTCTTTGGAAGAGGGACCCCACAACCACACTGCCATGTGGGGTTACCCCAAAGGGACTTCAGTAGCCACCTTCATAGCCCTGCCCTGGTCACACTGCAGCCATAAGGATCTGTCACGTTGCTGTAGCAAAGACTCGGCTCAACTGGACGAAAGTTCCACTTGGACAGAACACAGCAGAGGGGAAAAGTGATCTTAAACTGGCAAAAATAGAGCATCAGCCTCATATAATTTCTCTGAAAACAAGATTTATTGAAGTTCTGTCTGTGGAAATCACTGTAGTGTGGAACACTCAACGTATAGATTCGATCACTGACTCGTACCCTACTACATTTTTCATTAGGAAAAATATTGGCTGGGAAAGTTTGACCTCATAATCTCTGCATTTTAAACAATAACCAAGGAAAACAAAAGTGACGGGCTAAAGAAATCTCTTCCACTTCAGCAGTCCCCTAGGCAGGAGCCAGGAGCTGAAATTCACTGCTCTGGACCAAACCTACCTGCTATGACCCTTTGTGTCCAGACCCCTCCAGAACTGATGGTCTTTGGTCACATCTACCCAAGGGTTCCCCACAGTGAGCACAATACACACCAGTACCTGCTTGAGGACTAAGCCAAGCCATGCCAGCTGCATCCTCAGAGGACAACATTTCAAAAAATTGGACTCTGTTCTCACCATAATTTAGGGGCCTAATGTGCCCAAGTAAGACCAGTCTCCACTGCAGTGCAAATCAAAGATAACCCTCATCTGAGATTCAGCTTCTCACTTTTCTGTAACAAGATGTCCCCAGCCTGCAGTCAGCACCGGGCTGGGAGAGGGAACAGGCAGACAGAGAGATTCCCATTTGAGGAGTTGTGGTCTCCCCCTTCAGTGTGGCCACAACATGTCTCTGTTGCCCTGCCAGAAACACACAGGAGATGCTTGGAGTCTCAGCTGGTGCTCCACCATGGTCTCTTTCAAATTAATTCCTGTTTTACAGTCTAAATAAATTAACCTGCATTGATCAGAGGTTCGTAGTGCTTTTAATGTCAGTGTCATAATCAGATACCAGGATGGATTTGCCTTTCTAAATCATAGCTCCAAAAGGCTTTCAATCTGAAGCCCTATTTTATGTGACCCAATTAGAGACCGCAAGACTTTGGGCCTCAATTGCTTGCCAATAGCGTGCTTTACACACACTGTTTGTTGGTGGCCTTCATGACTGAAAGGAGACCTCACCATGGACCCCATTCCTCCATGCTTCCCACTACCTGCACTCTTCAGTTCTCACCTTTTGACGGCCAGAGACCCCCCAACCCTGCAAGAAAAGCCAAACTCAGGAAAGCCACAGGCAAGCAGTGTTGCTCTCTTTGATTCATGCACCAGATCTATATGGGAAGAGACCTCCAAGCCATTTATGAAGATGAACTCATCCTGAGAGACAGCACTGAAGCTCCATCAAAACCCTCCCATTCCCACTGGGAATCTCCCTGACAACCCAAAGCCAAAACTCAAAGGATCCAGTTACCCACAGGTGTCAGTTTCTTTTCCCAGGTAACAAGTGATAGGAAAAGAGGAAACGGCCTCAAGTTGGACCAGGGAAAGTTTAGGTTGGATGTTAGGAATAATTTCTTCCCCAAAAGGGTTGTCAAGCATTGTAACAGGCTGCCCAGGGAAGTGGTGGAGTCACCATCTGCAGAGGGATTTAAAAGGCATGTAGATATGGTGCTGAGGGACGTAGTTTAGTGGTGACTTGGTGGAGCTGGGTTAACGGTTGGACTTTATGATCTTAAGGGCCTTTTCCAACCTAAATGATTCTATGATTCCTTGATCTTAAGCATTGCGTCCAGCAAAGGGCTGAACTGCAGATCTTGGAGGACTTCAGTCCCAAGCGTGACTGAAAGAAACCTTTTGTGCTTGGGGAGAAAAAGGGATACATCACAGGCAGCCTAATCATCTTGGATTGGAGAGAATAGCCCTCAGCTTTCTAGGGAGGTTTTCTGTCGTTCCCCTTATCACTGCAGATCTCAGGGCCCTTTCTGAGCATCCATCTGATCCCAGGGAGGGAATTCCTCTCCACCCCCTCTCCCGCACTCAGCATCTCCCTTGCAACTCTTCCAAGACCCTTCGGTTTGATTTCCAAGTTCTGACACAGCCATTAGTTACAAAGAGCGATTAGTTTGGTTGTTGTCGTTAAGTCATTTTTTAAATGGCTCCAGGCGGCATCAGAGAACAAAGAAACAAAATATCCGTGAAAAGAGTTAATCACAAATTACTAATTATTTCCCCCTCTCTCTTTGCACTCTTTCCTCCCCAAATCATGAAATATTATCCCCATGAAGAAAGGAAAAGGTCTGTCCGTTCGTGAGCCTTTCACGGATTTTATACACCTAATTCATCAAATGAGAAACACTTCCTGATCATCCAGGGATTATTTTGAGAGGTGAGCTCATGACCCCCCAACCCCGCTGCCGAGAGCCATGGCGAAGGGTGAAGGCTCTGATTTACGTGTCCCGAGATGCAGCCTCAAGCTACGGAATGGGGAACAGAGGAGCCTCGCCGGCTCACGGAAGGAGCCCTGATACCCGGGTGAGGGGCAGTCGCAGAGCTGGGCCCTTCATGTGGGGAGATCCCGTGACTCTGAGGGTTTCTGAACCCATTCGGATTTTATGGGGCTGCAGATTTCAAACAGGCCGAGCCCTTTGAACAAGGCACTGTGCATGCCATTTGGGGTTTTGTATTTATTTACGGTGAGGTCTTTTGTTCCACTTTCCTGCCAGAATGTACGTGCCACAAGACAGGTCTTTAGCTCAAAGGAGTGCAACCAGAGGAACAATTTGGAAGGCATGGGAGTCTGGGCTCCCACAAATTGTACTCAAAAGAAAGATTTGGGGAAGATGAGGGCTGAGCAGTCCAAGCCACAGAGACACCCATTTGCTCCCAGGTCTAAATCCACTGGGACCTTCTTGTTAAATGTCCTCAGTTCACTCAGAGTAGAAGTGGCCAGTATGGGTAAAGTACTATTGAAAATAGTGATACTTGCAGATGCCCAATTCCCTGCTTGCCCCATTTTCCCAGTCCCATAATACTCAACATCTGTGGTTCCACTCGAGACAGGTCTTTGGCTGTGCCAGAGCAGAAAAAACTGGTGAGGAACCTGGATGCATAAAACTTTTGCTTCAGATGCCTATGCCCCCCTGTCACCATTCCTCTTTGGCCAAAAGCAAAACAAAACTGTTCATCTGCCCAAACCCACACCAGAGCATCTCTCTGAGCCTTGGAGATGCTCAGTGTTCAGCTGCAGAACCATCTAAATACCAAAGATGTCTTTATAAACAGGGAAAAGTAAAATTAAATATCTAAGAAATTTGACTTCCACATCTGTACCAGCAGCCAATGCAAAGCAGAAGGCAGCAGTAATGCTGGGACCCCTCTGCAGTGGAAGGCTTGAACATACCTGCTGGCTGGCAGGTACATAAATCTCCACCTCCCATTATTTTTGCAGCCTTTAGAGATGGCTCCAGCCACAGAGATGCTCTGAACTGCACCAACATCACTTCAACAGGCTCAGATTTTGCCCTTTGCATGGTTAAAACCCTTTGACCTTTTCTGTATGCATTCAGAAGCACATCCTATTTTGTGTGAAAATGGAGCTATTTGTCTAACTAAGATAAATAAATAAACCCGGGTTTCCTAGACCTGGGAGGAGAGTTTCGGAGAAACGTGCTCCTGAGCTAACCATTGTTTTTCCTAGAACAGAGCCTGTCCTGTTTGCCTAAAAGCTGAAACTGATGCAAAAGGGGACCATAAGGGAGCATGAAAATGCATTTGAATCAATAGGATAAAGTTAACAGGATCAGGAATAAATAGAATGAATGAAATAGGATAAAAATGCCAGAGGAGATGCTAGACTCAACATCGCCTCAGGGATCACTGCTGAAGGAGCAGAAGGGCCAAGTTCATCCTGGGCACAATTCCCTTGGCTGTTTCCTTATGATATTTTAAAGCTTAGTGGATTTAGGAGCTTTGGGTGGGATTTTTTTTTCTCTCTGTCAATGATGTCTCAATTGAAATAATGTGTGAGATTCTTGGGTTTGCTCCACGCCTGCTTGGCACAGCTTAGGGTCTGGCTTCTATAAATGGCAGCTTCCCATGACCCAGCAGCACTGCTCTGGCTACCGGGATATCCAGAAAGGTGCCTACATGAGAATTTGAGTGATGAATTTAGAGCAGCCATGTTTGCAAACCAGTTTTGATGTTTATGTAACAGATTCCATCCTGATTCAACGAGCATGCTGACAGCCAGGCTTCACTCCAAGCATGTGTTTGAATCTCTTTGGCTTTCAAGGAGTTTATGCTTATGCTTTAAGTAAAGCAGGTGCTTTGTGGATTGAATCCTGCATCCTTTTAACAGATGCACTGTTTTTCCATGGTCCCTGGAAGACAGCAGCAAGAGATTTTAGAAGAGATACTCCCTTATTTGCTGGTTGTTTTCCCAACAGCTCCCTGCTGTGCAGCACAGCAGGGCACTCCAGAAGCTCCCCACGTGCCTGGCTCTCACACAGCCCATGATACACCACAAAAAAATCCAAAAAGAAAGAAAATTAAGCTATGTTGAGAAGCATCTTTTCTCCATACTGGTTCCCAAGGCAGCTTGTGAGAAGGTGTGAGTTCTGCATCTCAGCAAAACCATGGTCCTGATTCATTTTCTGTTTCATTGAAAGAGGAAGGTGCCCCTTCAGAAACTAGCAGTCCCACATAAGCCTTGTTCATCAGCGGTCAAGCGGAGGGTCTCTGGGCACCCCAGCTCCTGAAGTATCCTCCCTAGGTGCCTGCTGGGATCTCTGCACTGGGACACAATGCTGTAGCTCATGTTCCCATCCTCACAAAAACAGCCAGAGAAGTCTCCAGCAAAGCTGCATCAAACACTTTGAAAAGTGACCCCTCAGAGGCGACAGTCCCCCATAACCCCACATCTGGGCAACATGTTAATTCATGGTGCTGCCCAGGGACCAGCCCTTCATCCTACTGACCTTGGCTTTCCCACCCAACTCCTGATCCAAGGCAGAATTTTGCTTAGCTTAGGGAGACTTGATGAGTGCACTGCCCCAGGCGAGATGGCTGCAGGCCATCAGCTAAAATAGCTGCTTGTCATCATCTCCTTTGTCCGGGCTGTGGGCTGGCATGACCTGCCACCTCTCCTTTTGAGATCCTTTTACATCCCGCCTTTGAAGGGCTGACTGACAGCATGACCTTGATCGTTCCTTTCCTCCTCTTCCTCCTGCTTCTCTCCCTTTCCTTTGCCACCTGCTCTGGTTATTTCCACTCTGTGCCATTTTGGAGTCTTTTTCTCCCTTCCTTGTTGTCTCCTTTCCACCTCCATGGATCCACTCCCTGTCATCCTTGGTGGCCAGTAGACCCCTAGAACAGCCCTGTTGCCTGTTAGGGTGCTCATCCAAACCACCACCATGTTCACCTGCTCTGGCATGATGCAGTGTGCTGGTGAGCATGTGTCTCAGCACAGGGAACCGAGCCAGGACCACATCACACCCTGGAAGCAGCCAGTCCAGGGGGTGCTCTGCTTCAGCATCTTCCCCCATAACTGCCCACTCCTCATGCTGTGAGGCAGGTGGATAGTGTGGACCTCACAAGTGTAGTATGGACCTCACAAGTGTAGTGTGGACCTCACAACTGTAGTATGGACCTCACAAGTGTAGTATGGACCTCACTAGTGTAGTATGGACCTCACTAGTGTTGTATGGATCTCACTAGTATCATGTGGACCTCACAACTATCATGTGGCCTCACCAGAGAGGGCTGATCAAAGGAGACCCTCCAGCCTGGCACCAGGTTGTGCCAGGGGCTCCCTCTGCAGCAGATTGCCCCTGCAATCTGGTGGCTGCACTGGGTGGCCAGTGCAGCCCAGAGCACTCTGACAGCACAAACAGTTCTTCCCAGGTGAAGGACCTGGCACAGTAAAGGGTGTCACTTACATGCAGACATAGATGGCACAAGCTGGGGGGGTGTAGCTCGTCTCAGCAGGCTGGACCCTTTCCCAAGGAGCACAGAGCTCCTGAGCTCAGCCAGGTGCCAGGAGCAGGGGTTGAGGAACACAGCAAGGAGATAACCAGCCCCAGTGCTGGCTGTGTCCTGAGGTCTGATGCCCTGGGCTGTGGTACATGCAGACCCAGGCTGTCAGGGCTGTCCTCCATTACATCCCCTGGGGGATGGTCCTCCTGCCAGGGAGGTGTTAAGCTTGCAGGAGGGAGATGCTTTTCCTGATACAGTTACTTTGATGCTTCCTGCATCTGTAAAATCAAGACTCCATCCCTCCTGGGGTGCCCGCTGGGTTTGTATCAAGTGCTGCTGGAATGAAAGGGCAGCTCATACCAGGGCATCATGCACAGTAGTGGCCTTCTGCAGATGGGTGACCGGTACCACACAGCAAGGACAGCACCCAAACCTTGCTTTTCTGTCCCTAAGCAGGCCTGATGCACACCCTGCTGCCTCATAGACTACACCTGGTGGCAGGGAAGACCTCTGGCCTTAAGGAATTTCTTTTCCAAAAGAAGCAGAGCCCAGGCATGCACACTATAACACATGAGAGAGACCTGGGCTGGAGGCCAGGCTGGGATCCAGCCCCCACCACAGCAGAGTCCTGCCTCAGCCCTCTCCAGCCAGGCTGGCTGTGACCTGTCCTGGGCTCTGACCCCAGACAAGGCCTGAGCCTGTTCCGTGTGTATGGTTTGAAGGAGGGAGATGCCACTTCCTAGAGCTCATGAAGAAGGTGAATGCCAAAAAAGTTCCCACCCATCCACACCACACTGATAACCCTTCGAAGCTCAGTGTGCCTGAGGGGCTCCTGGGCAGGTCTGGGTGTGTCAGATCAGGCACACTGAAGGGCCTGGAGTGGAACCCCGGCACAATGATAACACATCAAGGACAAACAAATCTCAAGGCTTGTCTTCTCCCATGGCAGAGATGGAAATCAGCAGGCCCTATCAGTATCATCAGGTCTCTCTCTTTGCAGTTAGAAATTAGTTGTTACTCTGAAAATAATTGACCCTTAATGCCAGCTGCAGGGACCAAAGCATGCATTGCCACAAGGTTATGCTCCTTTCAATCCGTCTGCTGTCCCTGTGTCCAGCTCAGATGTCTCTTCTTCTCCCCCAGCTCTCCTCTCAGCTTTCAGAGCCACCCTGGCTCCCAGGATGTGCATTTAGTCTTTCCCTTCTCCCACCACCACCACCACTGCTCCACAAAGATGAATGAGGTCAGAGATGAGTGATACATCACCACCAGTCCCTCTCGAATCCAGAAAGGACCTGGGAGAAGGCTTAGCTACCAAATATCCATCAGCTCCCAGGGACATCACTCATGCTAACATCGCAAAGGTGGCGTTCTTCTTGCTTCATCTAAGCTGTCGCTCCAGTGAAAGCACCAAGAGACCAGTGTTTCCAGGGAGAGTGGCTGACAGTGATGGGGGGATGCTGCTGCACTTTCAAGGTCCTTGTAACGTTCTGCTCCCCACTTGTGAGAGTCAGCAGGCTGAGAAATTTGGGTTGTCTCTGTCCTTAGTTTCTCCAAAACAAGCTGCCCCATTCAGAAAATTTAGCCATGTGGTTTGGTGAAGGTAAACTGTCAAGCAAATGGTACGTTTATACAGTGCTATAAATGGGCTGGAGGAAAGTGATTCCTTTCCTTGCCTCCGATCTACTCATTGACCTTGGTGGGGTCACTTCTCACCCCTGTGCCTCTATTTCTCCTCTGCTACTCTGCATGGTGCCTGCAGTCTCCTTGGAAAGAAGCAAGAATAACAGGGATTGACTTGGGCTGGGATATCTGGTGCCTCAGGAAGACCAATAACCATGGCTGTTGCTGCACACTCGGACTTTCCCCCAGCCTGCAGGTGCTGAAGCTCTCCCTGCCCACTCACATCCAACATAGGTTGGATACTGTGCCCATTCAGGGCCTCAGCATTATGGTGCTAGATGCTTTTTGTGGATATCTGAGCATGGACTTGGTGGTGGACATGGAAAGCCACAGCAAGGAGGTGGAGGCAGGACAGGCAGATGAAAAGCAGCTGCTTCTGGGTTGCAGCATGACAAACAGCCATCTCCTCCAGCAGTCTGAAGCTTTCAGGGAAGTCACAAAGCTGGGAAAGGGAGGGAACTGAGAAGCAATACTAGAGAAACCAGAATTCATTTGCCCATGGAAATCTCCTTATAGCCACGGCAAGGTCTTGCTGTACTCAATGCTTTCAGGGATGGGTCAGCAGCTCAGCCCCATTCCCACCCTGCTCCCCTGCCTTTCCCTTATGGCATGACAGCATGGGGACATTTAGACAGCGAACGGGGCCAGGCTGGCAACGCGGGGTGGTGAGCAGGGCAGATGTGTGTGCCAGCCTTCTGTGGGTGCAGGACTCTGCTGTGATGCATCTGCCACGCTCGCCTCCACGCTCCCACCCTCCAGGCTATCTTGTACGCTGGTCCCATCTTCCCACATCTCTGCTGCCTTTTCATCCTCAATGCCTCCTCTCAATAAGAACATCCAGCCCAGATGCAGTGATGCGCTGCCATTTCCACTAGCATTGGTGGCACGGCAGGCATGAGGTAGCCTGGCTGCCAGCACAGGAAGGACTTCAGTCCGGTGGGGAGGGGGCAGCAGGACCAGCCCTGGCCAGAAATAAGCCTGGGGCACAGCATGCTGCAAAATTGATGGCAGCCGGCTGCAGTGAAAGAGGGAAAGGCTGATTTACGCCCCTGCCGTCTCCGTGCTGCTTGGTTCCAGCAGAGCTAAAGTGCCGGTTTTGCCTGTACTGGGCCCATCGCGGTGCAAGATCTTGCCAAAGCGTGAGAGGGATGTGCGGTGGAAAGCGTATCAGGGGTGGTATTGTCTACACGCAAATGCTCAACTTTATGTACTTTTAACTAGAGGTGTAACAGATGGTTGCATTTCGGTCCAAGCAGCAGAAAGCCATGCCCATTCCGGCTGGAGCCAATCAATCCCGCCACTCTGGGGAAAACGGCAAGCTGGGTTTGGAAGCACGGCTGCCAGCAATCCAGAGGAAGGCTTTGCACAGGCAAACGTGGGCTGCTGCCATGTGAAACCAGGGAAACAGGATTAAAAAGCCGTCGAGGCAGAGAGCAGAGCATGGCACTGCGGGCCTTCCCTGGAGCAAATGGTGGGAGAGACAGCAAGCAAACATGCGTCAGCCTGACCGGCTCCTCCCACACGCTGACACAGGGAAGGGAAGAGCAAGGGGATTGCTAGGGAGGGAAGAAAAGTTTTGTGGGGATGGGGAGTAGGCTGCTCCCACGTGGTGGTGCCATGGAAAGGGGCTGCCTGTGATGCTCTACCTTTTCACAATGCTCTGCCTGATCCCCTCATCTGTCTTCACATCCTGCAGTGTTGTTTCTGCATGGGATGGAAACTGTCCCCCACTGCCAAAGCAACATGAAGAGCTCCTGCTCTTCACCCTCCTCTGAGCTCAGGTACTAGCAGGGATTGAGCATGTGGGTCTGCAAACCCAATCTAGCTCTGCTCCATGGGGCAGTCCGGGGACACCATGGCTGGGGGTGCAAGGGAAGGAAGAACCCTGCAGTGGGACAATGGTCTTCTGCAGTACAACCCACATCAGGAGACCAGTATGGACAGGGCTGAGGCAGCTCCCACTCAAGGCCCCACAAAAGAGATTTGCCACCAGTTTCTGGGCAGCTTTGGGGCTGATTGAAGGGAATACAGTCGAGCAGATGTGTCTGAGATGGGATAATTCAGAGGTGCAGTTTAAGATCTGAGGAATAAAGAGGAGGGTAATGGAGAAGGATTATCGGGTGCTGGTTATGGGAAACTGAACAGGGAGATTACAGCCCGGAGGAGTTTTTAAGACAACAGCCTTCAAGATAACCAAGAGCAGGGGAAAGAGCACAATAGGGGAACCAGCATCCTCACCTCTTTGTTTCTCAACCTAAAGCAATGGCAGATCACTGCTCGCTTGCTGGAAAAGGTGCTGTATTTCCCACAAATCCCAATAGGACCGATTTATCCTTTTATGGTGAAGGGCTGGTTAGAACAGATGTTCTGCTAGCTCTTCCAGGCCAACATTGTGGGGTGAAACATCTGCACCACACTCTCTCCAGGCATGTCGCCAAATCACATGGGCATTTCTACCTCCAGGACACCTAGATTTGCTCCCTTCGCAGTTCGCTCTTCAGCAACAAGGAGCACTTGAAATACAGTTTTGTCCTTTTTTTTCCTCAAATATAGGTTTGTATTGAGAGAGAAGTAAACAACAGAAGCAAAATTTCCCTGCAACCCTCACCTCCTGCAGGGAACCTACAAGAAGCACTGTGGGAGCAGATAGAGCTGGAGGCACCCAGCAGCGAGCAAGGTGCTCGGCAGACATCCAGGATTTGGGAGGTGCCCCTTAGGATGCAGGCTCAGGGGCTGCATATTACAGCACTGCAGATATCAGATCAGGAATTGCAGTAAGAGGTTGTAGGGAAGAAAGTGGTTTTGTTTAATGGCTCCTGGAGACTGAGGGATTTTGGAAAAATCACCGGAATTGTGGATTCTGGCAGCTCAAGCTCTGTTTCGGTGCTGTCAACACCAAGCAGACAGAAAAACTGGGAAGCAGGTTCAAAATAAGAGAATGCAGAAATCAATGAAGTCTGGTTCATCCTTGTCCCTTGCCCTGGGTGATTTGTCCATAACATCTGCTCATCTTCAAGAGTGCCTCCATCACCACAAAACTCAGGTGAGAAAACCCATATGTGCAAGCTGAACTGCCCCCAAAGTTTTGAGTGAAACATTAAAACCTTGCAAAAACCTTGCAAAAACCCAGTGTAGTAGTGAGACTGGGTGACCCAAGGAATCTGCCCAGCAGGGCAAGTGGCAGCCCTAGGACTTAAGTCCTAAGAATGGCTTAGAGGGAGACATCTGCATCAAGGACATTTTTGTCCCTGCCCATCACTGGCACCATTCACCAGTCCAAAAGTTGCATGTGTATGACTGAGACAGGAATACATCCCAGCAAGGCAGCAGAGAGAGAGTAGGCAGCCTTCTGCAATTAAAATTGAGTATTTCAAGCAAATCTGGATCTTTCCTTACTCCTATCACATTGCAAAAGCCTCAGGAAATCTCTCTAGGGGCTTCCTCCCCTGCCTGGCAGGGCTGGTGCCCTCCACGGTGCCATCGAGCCTTTCACATCACCTGCACAGGGCTGGGGGTTTTAACCTGTTTCAAAGACCCGTTCTCCTTCCCCTCCTGCACCGATGTGGTGAACCGACCACATGACCGACCTCATTCCCTCTCATAGTCACATTCTCAGATACCTCTCAGCAGATGTTTACAGTGCTTTTGTAGAACATTTCCACTTTCTGAGTTTACCAAGCTCTCTTTGACTCACAGGTGCTCGTCTTGCAAGAGAATGTAGTGTCATTAAATGACTGCTCTGACAGCAGGCGTGTCCTCCCCAAAATTCTCTCTCTCTTTGACAGACAGGATACCCTGTCTAGAGAGATGAAGAAAAACCTTGTGGAAGCTGAGGACACTTGTCCTTACACTTCTGCTATAACCCTTATTATTCCCAAGACATGATAGTTTCATAGCAGGACTCAGAAGTCCCTTAGATGTTTCATCTGCATCCAGATTCCTTGGATGATTCATTCTACATCTGCAAAGCCCTCACAGTCGTGGGAATGGGGTACACAAAGACACCAAAACATGGGTGAGCAAATGAACAAACCCAGAGCATTGTAGCACATGATGGGGCCAGGCTGAGGACAGACTCTTGTCTTGGCAGCACTGCCTTGGGTGCTGCCAGTGGACGCTCTCCACCTTTGTTCAATGCACTGATGCCCAGCTTAGGTACATCCCAAGAGAACATGTGTGAGCTTCAAGCTCCTGGTGTGCTTTGCCCTGACTCCTCAGGAAACTGGAGAACTTGGTCAACTGTCCCACTGTTTCCGTTTCACTGCTGCATCCCCAGTAGCCAATCATTCATGTTCACAGCTGTCTTCCCTCATATATCAGCCAATCCCATGCATCAGCCAGGCATCTTCCTCCAATTCATCCTGGTGACCCAACATCTTCCCCAGGTGTTTGCCCAGCCAAGGACACCATGGAACTCCCCACCACACCATGAATGTCATTCTCTCTCTAAGGTGTATCTTGGATTTCCTTGGTCTTCTCCATCCGCTGCTCAGTCCTGAATGACACGAGATTCACCTCTCCCACAGTCAGCTCTATGTTTCCAGCCTAACAGGCTTTACCAAGGACTGTGGTCATCTGTGCTGTCAAACAGGCTGAAGAGTGGGTGAGCAAGGTGTGTTGTCTCTTCCTGAACAAGTGTGAGCAGACGTGGAGTTATCAGGTGGCAAATTCATTAAAAAAATGAAAGGAAGGTCTTATCTGCATAGCTTGTAGATCAGCTGTGAAACTCATTGCCCCGGGATATCATGGACGCCAAAAGACTATATGGGTTAAACAAGCGGTTAGAAACATTCAGGGAAGAACAATCTGTCTGGGGCTATAAAACGCATAGGTATCACTTCTGGCTCAGGACACTCTGAACCACAAACTGCCAAGGGCTGGGAAAGTATCCCAGGGAAGCATGTCCTGTACTTGCTAATGTTTGTGTTATAATAATATAATGTAATACTATAGTGATAATAACATACTTTGGGTCTTTTGCTCTCTTGGGACATCCAGCACCAGCCAGTGGTGGAGCCAGGATATGGAGCTAGGCAGACCTTCATTAGACCCTATATGGCCACCTCAGCCTCTCACATGTGGTGACAGTATAGATCAGTGCTGGGCTGACTGCCATTAGCACTCCTGTGAACACATAGCACTCACATCACTGAACTACCTCATTGTTCTTCAAAGGAGACAAGCAGGGATAAAGCCTCTGATTCTGAGAGGGTTCATGAACCCAGATCTGCATGTCAAACCCCTGCCTGTGGCAGGGAGAAGCGTGGGGTTAAGCTGTGTGTTTGACTGAGCTCTGGGTCTAAAACCAAATGTCAAACTCTGAGTCTGTGTTGCCTTGGGTGTGGGTATCTGCGTGTTTCCTGGAAAGTTATCAATTGGGAAAAGATCTTAATCTGAAAATTTTTTGTTTCTCAGAAATGGATTCTTTTCCATTGCTCCTCTCCTCTCACCTGATGTAATAACGTTGACTTTTCACCGCTGTTTTGCATGATCCCCTCAGCACCCCTAGAAGCAGCACCATCTCCTGTGCTCTGGGTCCATGGAGAACCTCTCCCATTCCTGGCACAGCCAGGTGCTGGGACATGTAGGTCTCAGACGCTGCCCCACTCCATCTCCATGAGCGAGTGTAGGCCCTCTGCCCCATTCCACCAGCTGTAAAGCAAAATGAGCCTGGCTTGCTTCATGCAGGCATTCTTGGGACTGAGTCAGCAGCTTTGGAGCAGGAGACCATCATGGGCTTGACACAAGCTGGTCCTTGTTCAGACAGCAACTGTGACTGTATTTCCATCAGTGTCCTGCCTCAATCACCTTCACACCTACCTCTGCTGAAACTCCCGCCTGGGAAAGAGACCTGGGGATTGGGGGCAGATTTGACCCCTCCAATACCAGGGGAAAGTTTTGGGGAGAAAAAGCAAAACTTATTATTATTTATATTTGAATGGAAAATAAAACTAGCAAAGAACAATTCTGGAAATATGCTAAGTAAGCAGAAATCTGGCTAAACAGAAGTTTTCCACGAGGCGTTGGAAATCTCTGAATTGCCATGAGTGCCTTATTTAGTGATGTGTGTGCTTTTTGTCCACACAAGTTCCAGTCACTGCAGCCATCAAACATTTTTTAATAGGAGCATTAACTTAAGAATAGCTAACAGTAATATTCCTAGCTGTGTGGAAACAGCATTTTATTAAATGCTTCACACAGATTTTGTATAATAAAGATGAATATATTATATCCTCTGCCTCCCCCAGAGTGAAACAATAATAGGAAAATAAAAAAAAAGCCAATAAAGTGAAACATAAATAGAACATAATGGGACTAGTAGCGAACTGAACTGACTATATAACATCTGCTATTGTTTGCCTGGCAAACGCAAACAAGGAGAGAAACCAAGAAAGATTTGAGCAGCCCTAACCTCTTCCCCCTCTGCTGCAAGAAAGTAGCACCAGTATCCCAAGCAGATCTGTTTCAGAGCCGACGGAACTGTGCAAGGCACAACTTGCAAATTTGTCCCTAAACAAATGTGTCAGATTCCCTTGGCTTCTGTGCATGTAGCAATTTTCACAAGTCTTATAGTGCCAGCCAGTTTATGTGTGAAAATATTCCCAGGTCTGGCGAGTTTTCAATGCAAACATTCATTCATTTCAAAGCTCAGATTTTGCCGTGTGTTTGCCCCTCACTATTCTCTGGTTTCTGAAGTCCAGTCACTTCACCAGCTGAGACAAAACAAAGCCATGAGAGCCAGGCAAAAAAACCCTGCTAGCTGAAGAGGTACAGAAAGAGCCGACATCCATGGGCAAGGCCTCCACTGGATCCTGTATGTCATAAACAAGGAGCGCTTGCCTACCCAGGATCTTTGGAGAAATCAGGACAACTAAGGTATGATACTGTGAGCAGAGGGTAAAAAAAAAAAAAAAAAAAGAGGGATTTTTGCCAGGCAGCTCCTTTGCAGGTAGCAATCTGGCCAGTTTACAAGTGCTGTGAAACCAGGGCTCTGTGTCTGCAAAATCCAGTCTGGGTTTGTGACCAAACTTAAATCATAACCATCCTGACGGATAACAGAACTGGCTGGAAGCTGGGGGAAGGAGAGAAGAGCTAAATGCCTATAAAAGTCATTTTCTCTTTTATTTGTTATCCTGCTTGTAATGATCACACCATGTTTCCTATCTATTTTTACAGTAAGTTGTACACTGGTCTCAAGAGGCCCCTGGATGACTTATTATTAACGATGTCTTCTTATTATGGATAGTGATTTATTATCAGAATGATTCTATTTGTACTTGGTATGTTGTACTGCTGCCAGCACAAAGCTCTTGCCATCTTCAGAGCAAAAGGTCATGTTCTTGCAGCACTACGTGCCCAGCTTTGCAACACTAAGCTGGTGGGTCCGCAATTACACACATGCCCAGGGCAAAAGGGCAGAGACCAAAGAGAAGGGTGCACCCACAGCATTGCAACTGCTCCATAGCCATGGGGTGCATAGCCACTCCTTCTGCCACAGCTGGACTTCACTCCTTACCCTCTGCCTATATACCCCAAATATAGTGAGGTCACCTCTTAAGGATCTGTACATATCTTGAAAAATCATAGCTTCTGTAGTTTTTACGTTGTGTTACCAGCCAACAAGTGTTTAACCTTGGGATATTGGAATCACTTTTCTACCCAGGCCTGGAGTTCATATAGTCCAAGGCTCATGGACACTCTGTAGCTGTAATAAGAGACCGTCTGGAGTTTGGCAATAGGTGCGCAGGGCACAGAAGCCTTTTAACATCCGTTTCTTTGCTGCGGCTGAAAGCAGCAGCAGGACCAGGTACACAGCTTTCCAAGCAGAAAATCACAGGATTTCAAGCGCAGGAGACGGTCTGCTCCTGGAAAGTTATCCCGTGCTTTGGGATAAACCACACTGGCCATTCCAAGGCTGCTTTCCCCCCTCCAACGCGGCAGCGAGCCGCGGGGTCNCTTCCATACCTGGCCTTGCAACATCGACGTCCTTGCCACCGGCCTGTCAAACCCGCCGCAGACTTCCCCGAGGGTGAGCCCACACCAGCAGCCGCCTTGCTGCTGCATTTCTGCTGGTTGCGGTGTTAATGCCTCCCTTTCTGGGTCTTGCTCACCTCCCCTTAACTCTTTCTGAAGAACACTGGCAGGTCCTCATTAAGCTGTAACACTAACGAAGGCAGATGCAGAGAACCTGACTGGTTTTGTCATATGCAAGTGGAATCCAGAGCCACGTGTTGCTGCATATTTGGCATTAGCAAAGACCCGCTTTCCACACCTGTGAAAAGCAACAGAACTAAATAGACCCCGAGGAGATTTCAAGCAGAAAAATGGGAGAAATCTTGAGGCTCTTCACTATACATGCTTTACTCAGTGCCCGGAAAAAAAGCCCAGGCAATAAAGTTCCACTGCCACAAGCAAACATACGTCAGCTGGAAAAGAGCCCTGAGTGCCAGGCAGGAGGACATGGGAATTTGATTCCATGAGATGTCACAAACTGAGCAAAACAGAGAAGGAAAATGGACTGGACCCCAGGATTCTCAGAAGTGGAATCATGGAAAATTAGGCATTTTTGTAGTGATACTAAACCTCAGAGTTCAGAGTCTGAATCATTTCCCAAAGAGTGGGAATTAAGGAAATGCCCAACAGGAGAGATTTTTCTCACCCCGGCCTCCTGCAGGAAGCTCTTCTTTCTCTCTCCATCTTACCAGCATTGGAGACAGGGAGACAGCCTGATCCAACAGCGATCAGTACAGAAACACTGTAAACTGACAGCAGATATTACACAGGATGGGAAATGTCAGCCACCATTATAGGATACAAAAAGTACCCATAGAAAGAGCCAGGCTTGATTGAAGCCCCTCTGAGGAATGTGTTTAGGTTTCCTGGGGCAGAAAGCAGAATAAAGTAGAGTAAACAGAAATGTGGAGTGTCCTGTCAGAGGTGTCTGCTGGCCATGGCCAAGCTGTTGGGGAAAGGCCACTTTTCAAGGCCAGTCTGAGACAGGTCCCAAGCAGGATGCAGTGAGCAGCGCAGACTGGAGGGCAGTGCAGTGGAGCCTTGTGTCCAGCAGCAAAGGCTGGGAGAGGTTTGAGAACCATCTTGTGAACCCCCGCCATGGACGGAGGCCACAAGTGTGCAAGAGTATAGCCTGGCCTTTGGTGAGAGAGGGGAATAGAGAAGAAAGCTGTAATACCCTGGCTGGGTCTTCGGGGGTGTGTCTGCTGTTAAATGGTGCTGTAATTTGGAAGGAAAAGAATGAGAGGCATCTGAGGCCTTGCAAACTCACCTCACATGTGAGCTGAAAGACAAGTAAACTGCTGTTTGACCCTACTTCTAGCTGCTACCCTTTTATAACAGGACCTGAGAGGGATGAGGGGAGCAAACATAGCAAGCCTAACACAAAGGGATCCATTTTAGGGACATTTTTCTGTCCAGCAGCACTTTTCTGAGCTTGGAGAGGTCCCATGAGGTCAGACAGGGTAGGGTGCAAAAAAGGAGGGATGGAAAAACAGGAGCGCTGAATGAAAGAAGTAAGAGGTAGAGAAGAGCAGCTTCACGACACTCAAAGTTAGAAGAGATCACAGCCAAACTCTGGCTTCCCATCTCAGTGCTGCTTTTGCAAAGGGTGGAAATATTGTTTTTTAATTAATTTTCTTACTGCAGTTGTTGGAAGGAGAGGAGGGAGGAGGATTACCTTCAAAAAAGAAATACAAATAACTGCTTTAACAGGAAACTTTTACTGCTGTAATTTATTGGAAGACGAAATGAGCTCCGATTACATTATCCACTCGCACTGTGCCGGCAACGCGCACTTCGGATATTGCGCTATAATCCAATGACTGCTCTTGAATTATTAACACCAAACTGTTATTAGAAGAAGTTGCCTGGCTTATTTCCGCCATTCTCCCCCCCCCTTCCTCCCTTTATTAAGTTTCAATTGATTCCCCACACCTCCTCCTGCCCCCCAAAAATGAGCCCTCGCCTCCCCGGTTCCTTCATAGCTGCCACAAATGTTACTTGCATTTGGCAGCCTGGTGAATTATTCACGCGTGCCAGGAGCGGTGGAAATATTACAGGTCTCGGAGGAGCCAGCGCGGCTCGGCTGCCACAGCCCTGGGTGACTGTGTCGCCCTCATGTCCGTGTGTCCATCCGTCGTCGTCGTCGTCCCCCCCCNCAAGCCCAGAGCAAAGTTGAGGGGCAGGGGGGCATCCTATGGGCAGCCCCTCCACCACTCCTCTCTGGGAGCCCCCGGGGCCAAGGTGAGCATCACCCCGGCGCTCGACACCCGCAGCCCAGCCCCGCAGGACCCAGAGGTGACAGGGAAACCCACCTGCGAGCTATTTCCAGCGGCCTCTGGGCGCTGCCTGCCCCCGCCACCCCTGCGCCCATCCCCGCGGTGTCAGGGCGAACTCCGCGGCAGCGAAGCACCGGTTCCCCCCTCCAGCCGCTTCCCTGGAGCCGGGGAGGGCTGGAGAGAAGGCTGTAACTGCGCCCCGTCCGTAAACTAGAGTGACCCAGGGAACACCCAGGGCCTGACAGAGGGATCCGGGCTGCGATGATCAGCTCCGGCAAGGCGTCCCCTCCTGCCCCGCCGCCCGGCCTTTCCTCTCCCGGGGCTGGGACGGGGCAGGGAGGGCCCGAGTGCGGCTAAATCTCTGCTGCCCACAGAGCCTGGCACTGCCGGGAGGCCTGAAATTCCTCGGCCTGCTCTGTCCTACCTACCTGCACTCCAGAGCGGTCTTGCAAATTACATTTATCGAAGTGTTTCTTAAAAAAATACTTTAAATAACATTTTGCTTATATATATATATACAAAAAATCAAGTTCCTGCCTTGCCTGTAGCTGAGACGGGCATGTTCCTGATGTTCTTCGCGGGGAGCCTGCATCCAACTGGATTTCTTGGACTAAAAATTAAGATGCTGAAGTTTAAAACAATAAAAACGTTCGGATGCTCGTGCTCGTCTTTCCGTAGCGGGAACCCCTGAGGCGGCTGCAGGAGGACCCTGTCCCCGGGGGGAAACTGGGATTCTGGCTGGGGAGCCAGCAGCCCAGACCAGTTTTCCAGCCCCCTCAAGCCCCAGGGGAGCCCCGAAAATCCGCTCGGGAGGGTCCCCGGCCGTGCTAGAAGGAAAGGGGACGTGCTGGCCCCCGACGTTTGGCGGAAACGACCGGAGTCGATCGGCCCCGGGACTTACTTTTAATTTGTGCTTTACAAGGACTTGCAGGGGAGGCGAGCTCCCCTCCTTTCCTTACACCCCGCCCGAGAGCATCACTGGCCCAGGGGCTACCCCAGATTTCGGCTCATCTCCCTCTCCTGGTCCTGCGGCAAGAGGCGGCCCGGGCATCGCCGTGCTCAGCTCCACTCCCCGGGGCTTTTGGGGAGGAAAACAAATTTTCCCCGGGGATGGACAGGGGATGCCCGGATCCTTCAGCTCCGTCGGCCCTAGCGCCGCAGGGTCGCCCCGGGAGTTCGTTTGCAAACGAAAAAGCCCCGGGGAAAGGCGGAGAGTTGGGCACCGCGCTACCCGCCCGCCCGGGGGAGGCTGCTGCCCGCTCCCCCGCTCCTGGCAGGGCTTCTGGGGCGGCGGATTTCGCCCTCGCCCGGCCCCGCGCAAGTCCCATCCCCCCTGCCGGAGCCACCCGAGGGAATGGCGGCTTCTCCTCTTTTCTCTGCCGGCGAAATGCCGTGGCTTCACGGGGCCGGTGAGATCCCGCCGGGCTGGGCGTGCTGCCCCTGGCCCCGGCTCCCCGGCTGGGTGCGGGCGCTTGGGTCACGTTTATTTTTGGTGCAGCGAAGTTGTTTTTCTTTTCCCCGCAGGGAGCTGGTTGCAAGGGGAGGAAGGAGCTGCGATAGCTGTAAAACGACCTTCAGAGATGGGCTCTGCCGAGGACTTTCCCCCCAGCCCCGCAGTGCCCCCCGGCCCCTCGACACCCGCTCCCCAGCAGAGCCGGGAGCAGGCGGGCGCTCGGCTCGGGACCGTTGTTTTCCAAGTGGAGCAACGACGAGCAGAGCCCGGCAGCGGCGGGGACAGGGAACACCTGTGGGTGCATTTTACCGGCAGTTTTGCAAGAGAGGGCTGGGACCTCGGACCCTGCCGCAGCTCTCCCTCCTCTGGACTCCAGGATGCACCCCTCCGGACTCTCTCTGTCTCTCGGCACTCGCAGCCTCAAACTTTCGGGGGTGCTTAGAGACAAAAATAACAGTTATTTCCTAGGTTCCCGGCTTGCCATCCTGGCCCCGTGCTGGATGGTGTGCCAGGACCCAGCACTCGCTGTCAGCTGGAGAGCACGGAGTTTGCTCCTCTCCCATTGCTAACAGGGAGCAATAGCACGTTTAGACCACTTAAACTAGGCAGATATAACCGGGAGCCATGCACGGCTCAGCTATGCTAGGAAAGGAGGTGTCATTTGTACGCAGTTACTTTGGTGATCAACACTTTGAATGATTTATGCCGCCTGCTTTAATTATATTCCTGTGACATTTTCCTGGACAAAAGTGGGCCGCGCACAGCCAAAGCCAGACAGCCCCAGCAGTGCCCTGCCGCTGCCCACCGTGCCCGGGACGGCTCCGGGGGGCAGCCACGCCGACACCCCGAAATATGGCTCAGGGGGAGGCGAAGGGAGACGCCTCCGAAGATGCTACTCGTAGACAGGGGTTTTTTGCTCCCTTCTCAGTAGTTTCCGATTCAGATGTAGTTTTCTGTTCCGTGGAGGAGGAACGGCCACTGCTCTACTCGCTTTTCTTCCCCAGTGAAAAGCAGGAACCCGGAGGGACACTTCCCCGACGGCTCCAGGGGACTCCCTTATCCATCTCCGGGTACAGCGAGGGGTCGCCGTTCCCTTCAGCCCCGACCCCTTCCCTGCTTCTCGGCCGGGAACCCGTCCCACACTTTTCCTGACTGCACCAAGATGGGGTCAGTGCCTGGTCCCCCCCTCAGGAAGACTGGAACTGGCAGAAGGGCACGGGGTTGAAGCGCTTTGGATGAGGGTGTTTTTCCCTAAAAGCCCTCCCAAAGCTGGGAGGCACGACCCGCATCTGCCTGCCGGCGGGACGGGCAGAAGAGCCCGGCGGGATGCGAAGTTTCGTGGCGGAGGCCGGAGCCGGCCCCCGGCTGCACCCGGTACCCCCTTGCTCCCTGGGGCCCTCCGAGGACGGGGAGATGCGATGAGACCTGCCGCGGGGCACCGAGGGTCCCTAATTCGGGGCTGGGTGTCAAGCGGGCTGCCAAAAAAAAAAAAAAAAAAAAAAAAAATTACAATAGTTACATTTCAAAGGGTGCGGTGGGGGGGGATGCCGAGCTCTTCCCCTAAACTGAGGCGGGGGCAACCCAATCTGCCCCTCCTCTGAATTTTGACCACCCCCGGAGGGCAGAGAGGGAATCGTTTGCGGGGAGCGAGTTGCAACGGTTGCAAAGGCAAAGTGAGCGCAGCGGAAACAAAACCAAACCCACCAAAGGCACCAGCAAGCAGCTGAAAGCCCAGCGGAGAGGGGTCGGTGGGACCCCGCCGGGACAGCCACAGAGCACCGGGGGTTCCTGGGCGGGGGGGGCGAGACCTGCCCCCTTCCCTCTCAGCCATCCTCTTTCTCAATGAGGTGCTATTT
>VZZY01022011.1:1199519-1218855 GCA_013400335.1 Eurystomus gularis
TTTTCTGGCTGCTTCTGGTTATTGCATCATGAAGCCTAATAAATGCATTAGCGGAGATACCGCTGGAGGATGATCTTTGGGGAGACGAAGGGGGGCGGTGGGGGTGGTGGGGCCTGGAATAACTGCGAAAAATAGCGGAGAAATTCCGAGGTCTGCTAATTTTGCTCCATCCCAGTCCTCCCTGGGGAAGGCTTGGCCCTGCCCGCCGGGTGCGGGCTCACCCGTGCGCTGGGGTTGTGCAAGGAGGAGAGAGTCGGGAGCCCCATGAGGGGACTGGGGAAGGTCCCGGAGCGGGGCTGCAGCAGCACCGCCGTGGGCCGGCTCCCCCGCTCCCGCCCCCGGCGCTGCCCCGCTCGCACCTAGGGAAACTGAGGCACGGACGGGCACGCTTCCCTCCGGGCTGCATCTCCCCTGTCGCTCTCCACCCGCCCCGGAGTCACCTAGCAATCACACATGGAGGACTAATTAATTATCACAATTAAGCTTTCGGGACCCGAGGCTGAAACCCGGGGAGTTGCAGAGAAAAGCGGGGGGGACATACCACCGAGTGCGGCAATGTGTGTCGCGTTCGACCCACGCGTGTCCCCGGGGACTGGCGCCCAAAACCACCTTCCCACAGGCTTAACCCTTCCCTTGCCGTTGGTCTCGGGGCCCCAGGTTTCAGCTCTAAGATCTCAGTCTCATCCATCACCGAGTTAAAAAAAAAAAAAATCAAGCGGGAAGCCAATACAGACAAACACATCAAGACTCAGGAGTGGCGACCCTTGGAAAAGGCAGGGTCCAACCAGATATGAATCATTTTTCTTTGCATACTTTAAAGGAATTACTAGTGATATGCACGGCTGTCACTGCAAACTACATTTATGGATTTGCAAGTCATTTCCATAAATCAGCTGCATTGGATCCATCAGAAGAGCAGAGCCTGGCGTCGGTGCGAAGATGATGGAGCTCTCTTTGAACGTATAATGAAGTGTTCCAAGGGCTGCAGTTATTTTTCTGCTTGTTAAGGATTTTTTTTTTCAAGGGGGAGGGGGACCTTTTCGAATTTGATTTTAAATTAAAACGTCGCCAAGAGATGTTTTATTGGTGATCACCCTTATGATAAATTTATGCTTCAATAATTACTTTTCACGGGATATCGATTTCCTCTGGCAAAAGCCTTTCTCCCTCCTTCCCAAACCCTGTCTCCCATTTCCCCGAACAAGGCAGCGCTCCCCCTCCGCCCCCCCCGGGGACGGCTCCGCGGGCAGAAACATGGGTGGGGATGGGGGAACCGAGCGGCCACGGCGAGGACGGGAGCGAGGGAACCGCCGAAGTTCACGCAGGAGCCGCTGCCGCGCAGCAGCGCAGCCCGACTGCCGGGGGAGCCCCGTGCCGGGTTCCTCTCCGCTCCCCTGCCCCCCCAGACCCTCCCTTGCGTTCAGGGGGGCCCTAGATGGAGGAGAGAGGGGCTACCCCGCCTTGGTAGGGGTCCATCAGAAGAACGCAGGCAACCTCCGAGGCTGCAGCGAACCCCTCGCCATCTCTGCGGTGTCCTAACCGCTGGTGAAACGGACTGCTGCTCCACAGTGGTCGTCGTTCCCACCCCCGTCCTCCACCTCCCCCTAAATCCAGAGCAAACCTCCAGGTGAGAGTGCCGTCAGTCCCAGCAGCCTGTAACCAGGGGAGTCCCTGTGCCCCCCTCACCTGGCACTGGTGAAAGCTCGATGAGTGACTGCCCTGTCCCACTCTGCCCTGGCTGGCTGGGAGTCCCCACGGCCCCTTCTGGTGCCTGGCCTGGGAAGGGGAGCAGGCAGGTCAGCACATGGCAAAGGGAAGTTCTTGCTTTACCAGGGCCACAACCCCCAGGATTACAAGTGCTCTGAACAGTGTCCCAATCTGCAAATGCATCACTCCCTGCCAGGGACCCAGCTGCCCTCTCCACACCACCCACAGCAAGCATGCCCTCCCCAACCCCAGTCCCACTTCTTTTTCCTTACAGCCCTACTAACCCACTGTTGGAAACATATTCAGAGCATTCAAGCAGATGCATGGGGTCCATGGTGGGATTATGGCCCAAAGCAATGCCAAGGCCATGCTAAACCAGGACCAGCTTGTTTCACAAATGCTCCTTACCTTAAAAAACATTATTATTACAATAAAACTGGAGTTTTCCAAGATGCTGAATTCATCCAAATAAATCACTTCTGATCTGTCCTTTCCTGACAAAGACAATATTCCTCTCAACTCCCCCCTCCCTCCATTTATTACGGAAATAACTTTCCCCTTGGAAGGGACTCAGTGCCCAGAGGACAGAGAAATGAGAACAGGACAGCACAGGGCAAGTCACCTCAAAAACTTCAAGACCACGGCAGTTCCCCCAGATGACCCATTCACCGTGTTCTCCTCTCTTCACACTATTAGCTGGCTGATATTCTCCTTTCCCTTGTTTTAAAAATTGTGGTCCTTTCCTTGGGGGTAGGAACAGGAGGCTTGCTGGCTGTGGGAAGGCCACTCATCCCCAAACACCGGCCCTTGCTCAGGAGGAATTTGCTGGTGTTGGCAGCTCGTGTCCTAGCTCCCATGGTAAAAATTGCAGATCCTGACGTGGGTGGATGAATCACCTTGTCTCCTATTTATCTTTTATTTTAAAGCAGGAAATTAGAAGAGTGCAGAGCACTGTCCCCATCCCCAAACCCTGAATGCGAAACCCAAGGGCTCTGGCAGCTGCTCAGGGCAGGGTTCCCATGGCCCCGCGCACTGAGAGCAAAGGGAGTCCTCTGAGCACAAACAGGAAAGCTGCGGAGGGAACCCAGAGCGTGAGCAAAGCTGAGGCACCTTGCACACCCTTGCTTTGCCCAGGCTTGGCTGTGCAGCAAGGCTGGGGTCTGCAGCCTGTACCCTGAGGGGGTACAGCCCTGGCCAGGCATGAGGGGTTCCTTCCACCTGCTTGTGGTACTCCTGCTTTTCGCTGCTATGGAGAACAGGAAGGAATATCCCCCCCTCCCCCCCCCCCCCTTTTTTTTCCCCTGGTGTGTCCCCAGTAGATATTACCTTTTAATGCAGCCAGGGCCAGTCCTTTCTCCCCAGTTTCCCATACACTGCCAAAGATGGAGCAGCCACAGAAGTAACAGGGGCACAAGCTTGAGACCTTCAAATCCACCACAGAAATTGGGGCAAAATCTGCAACCAGGAACAGCTGGGGAGGAGGAACAGGCTGTCCTGTCCCACTCCTCTCCCTGCAGCCCCTGTTATGCACTGGCCTCTGCTCTTGGCCCGACCCAAAGCCCTTGGCCACCTCTGCTCCAGGTGCCTCCTCGGCAGGGCAGGCCGAGCCGCCAAGACCCCAAATTCAGGCTGTCCCCTCCTAGTTACAGCATCCTTTGGTCCAGGCTGCTGATTTTCCTTCTTCATCAGTACTCTGCTTCAAAGCCACCGCTTCCCTAGGCTCACCTCACCACATCCCTACGACAAATCAGCGGCCACCCCAAGGCCGCTTTGCTCTGGACAGCGGAGGAGGGAGCTGGCCCGAGGGGATGCGGGGCTAGACCCTGCCCTCGCGTGGGAGCCGGCCCGGCTCTGCCTCCCTGCCCGGCTCTGCTTCCCTCTGCCCGGCTCTGCCTCCCTGCCCGGCTCTCAAAGCTTAGGCGAGGGGGACCTCTGCAGGCTGCGCCGCATGACCGCCCCCCAAACACGGCTGCCCATCCCACCTTGTGAGACACAGCTGGGCGTGCTGCCTCCTGCCAGGTGCTTTTCATAAGGGAAAACCCCTTTCTAAAGGTGAAAAGCTAAAAAGCAGAAGGGTTTTGTGAGCAAAACGCCCCGTAGCATCCCATCAGCTAGGTGAGCAGTCTTTTCGGGTCCCGCAGAGAAATCAAGTCGTGTTTTCCCAGGGCTTGTGACACTACTAATGGCAGGCACCGTATGATGAAGTGTATTGCCCCCCCGTGCCCCACACCAGGAACTGAGGAAGCAGGATGCTACCCCAGTAATGCAGGCTGAAGGGTGAAACCCATCCTCTGGTTCACAGTGATTTCAGAGAGGATTGCTGCTACAACCAAAATGACTCCAGTGCCACAGATCTCAGGGGCAGGAGAGAAGGTCAAAGCCAGGCACAGGGTTAGACTGACCTGACCACTCTGAGAAACACTGGGGAGGCAGGGAAGCAACAGGCAGCTTCTCCTAGGTGGTCCTGTGTGCACGCCACATGTCCCTCAGCCCCGGTTCCCTCAAATTTAAAGGTCTTGAATTTCAGCCAAAATGTGACTAGAGACATTACAAGCAGAGGAAATTCAGTCCCTGGATGTTTCAAATCCTCTGCTCCGGGAAGCTGGACTTCAGAGTGCTCCCTGGCACATGCACACAGTTCCTTTGCAGCTGGGGGTCACCTCTGGCAGAAACTCTCCTGCCTCACTCTGCTTCACTCGCAGAGGACTTCACACGTGCAACAAGTCCTGTGACTCCCTCCTCTATGGCCTGTCCCAAACCTGTCAGCTGCCTAAATGTTAGGAGATGCTTTATACTTCCATGCAGCTATTGCCATGTGCAGAACTTGGATCAACCCACAGCCCTGCTTGGCCACATGGCACAAAGCTGCTGTCCCAAATGTCTTTGCCTTCAGTTGGTATTGCCAGTCTACATTTCCATGATCAGCAAGGGCTTCTTAGGGCACCTGGAGAAGCTTTGAACCCACCACATGGCTGGAGGAAGATGTTGACCTGTGCGTTCCCAGCTCTCCCAGCAGCAACAGGGCATGCTGGCTGGGTAGCAGCACTGCTCCCAGTTATCAATGCCTGTGGTGCTGTTGCATGACCATCCCATCCACAAAGCTGGGGACACAAGCACATTCCAGGCTTTAACCTGCTTTTCTGAAACCCATTCTGAAATGCAGTAAGCACCCAAACCATCAGTGTTTTTTGTCTAGCAAACCGTCAGTGTAACCCCCTCATCAGTTAGGGCATACATATAGCTACTTCATACATATGTGACCACATAGCTGACGGACAGACACACTGTCCCCAGGTTACTTTCTGCTCTCAGTTACATGGGCACCCGTCACACCCCCAGGTATTGGCCTTGCCTTTGAATCCCACAAATTAATATTGTGGCCGCTTTACTTCCAGTGAGGGAGTTTCAGAAAAATCCCAACCAGGGATCAGACTCTCAGGATCACCAACCTTGAAGACATTCAACGGTTGACTGCACTGAGTCACCTGACCTTGCAGCAGTGAGTCCTGCTCAGAGAGAGGATCAGAGACTTTCCTGAGGTCACTTCCAACCTGAATGATGCTGTGATTCAATGATGATGCAGACAAACCCCTGCCTGCTGCTCCTGTATCTCCCTCATCCATCAGTGTTTTCCAGCATAGCAAAATAAACTGGAGCAGGCAAGCAACTTCCAAGCCCATGAGCACAAGCAGCAATGTAAAGCCAGCGTCACACAGTTGGTAATCAGTTGCTATTTCTCATTTCTTAAAATCATATTATTTTAATGGCCACTAATGCTTTTCTGAAATAGGCCCATTTGTTCTTCACCTAATTCAACCATAGCCTTTAATTGTTTGATACTAATAGCTTTCATTTCTCTCACTTCCTTCCCTCTTCCTTTGCCCTGCGGGGGGAGTCAGCCGTGACACTCCTGGGCAAGCTTGCAAAACAACTTCTGCTATCATTCTTTGTGCCCTGCCCATGCCAGGGTGCAGATCAGTGTGCCAGAAAGGGCATGTCTGGAGTGAGACGGCCAGGGCTTGGCTCTGAAGCACCTCACTTTGGATTGGTGACAAGCCTTCCCCTCAAAACCCTTTTGCAATGCTTTTGGTGAGAAGAAAGTTGAAGGTGTGGTGAAGATGGACTCCCTGGGGAAAGCTTCCCAGCCCCTCTTGCCCTCCATTCTGCTATGTTGCATCCCTTGACTTTGGTGCCTTCTCTAGGCTCCCCTTTCTGTTAGGGAGGATGAGGATATTTTTCCAGAGAAGGGGCTGGAAAGAAAGAGGTTGGGCATGAAAACTTTGTGTAAGGAAAGCGGAGCAGGTGTCCTGCTACCTGCAAACATGGCTGCAGCCTGTGTGCACAGCACAGGCTCTGTCTTACTCCACTCTCAGCTGACTTCCCCAAAGCAAGGCACGAGAGCTCAGCAGTGCTCCCTGAAAGACACCAAATGTCTTGGCAGAGTCTGATTGTGAGGTCCTCTTGGTGACCTTTCATGGCCTTGAGAGCCCCCAGGACTCAGTCAGAGGGAGCCCTGCTGCTGCACAGCACACAGGGTAAGCTCAGAGCTGCCTCGGAACACCTTGGCTGCTCACCTGGCAGGACCAGGGGGTGTTCCATGCATTTTCCTGCTGGGTGTGGGTCTGGCATATGCCAGGCATGGGACTCCATCCACAAGCTCTGGCAAATGACTGCCTAGATCTTTTTTTTCCAAGCCTTGGCTCTCACCCGAGGCAGGAGTCTCCCTTCAAAGGAATAGTGGCCAAGAAAATTCATTTCTTAGACAGTGAGCCAGAAGGTGAATAGCTCATAGCAGTCCCAGAGGTGGTGGAGTTCACTCTCTACATCTCATATTCTTCTCTGTCTGCAATGAATTAGAAAAACAAAACTCTGGTGGCCTGATTTTGATGGAGTACTCCGCAAGTTTGCTAATTGTTTTCCCATTAATCTTTGCTTTTGAAAGTAGATCTGGATTTTAGTTGGAACAGTTCTGAAAATCTATCAGGGTCAAGAGGTGTGGCTTGCTAGTAGCAGAAAGGTACACAGGGATAGCAAGATGTGTATGTGCGAACTCTTCAGGTTACAGGAAAATGTCCCAGTGAAGTTATTTCTCACTTACCTTTCATCCCTGCTGCAGACACAGACTCTAAATATCACTTCTCCCTGCCTGGCAGCTAGAGAGAGAAGCAGCATCACCTATTGGCAGCAGAGGTGCTGCCGTCGGAAAGGATTTGTGCTTTCTGTCCCAGGGAGCTTTTCTTTCATTTTTGGTAGAATAACCCTAAAATTAACCAGTTCCAACTGATGAGAGGAACAGAGAGTTTTGAAAAGCTGTGTCCTAATTAGAATGTTTCTTCTCCTTTTTCTTAAAACGAAGGAGCTGCTTGCCTTAGCCAGGGCAGGAGGTTTCTATGAGCAGGAGAGACAAAAAGGTCTGTCAGGAGAGGATTAGCTGGAGCAGAGCCTGCCTCCGAGCAAAACAGAGGGCGAGGCGACCTTGCAAAGCCTGTCTGGGCTATTTTCTAGAGCTCTGGGAGGAAGACTGTAAAGCCAGTGGTGACAGAGGAGAATGGTATTAAGAAAGGAAATTAATTTTGCTCTAATGCCTGCTCTTGCTGTTGCTTATGCAGTAATGAACAGCGGCTGCATCTAGCCCTGAAATCCCCCCGCTATCCCCATCCCCATAGAGCAAGAGCAAGTCAAACAAAGGCTTTTTAATACCAGGAGGGCCCTTTCTCTGTGGCCTACTGGGAAGTGTAGTTCAGTGCCTGCGTGGCCATTTCAGAGCAGCCTTTGCTCCCTCTGCTTTGCAGAGCCTGAGACTCAGAGCAGGAAAGTTTGGGGGAGAGGGTTGGGATGAGTCCTTGGGTCCATTTGCTGCCTACATTGGTTGACCATCCCACTCTGGACCGCAGGACCATGAGATATTCCCTCTTGGCTGGGAGGTCTGAGGGGAAGAGTTGCAGGATGCCCTTTCTGGCACACTGATCTGCAGGCCCAACAGAGAAAGAAAATCTTGGTAGTGAGGGGCTTGCCAAATCCTACCCGCAGCAGAAATGAGGGTGGGCACAAACAAACAGGACATGTGGCTGGAAATAAGGACCTGGCCTGCAAGCGTGTGGTAGGAGGCTGTCCCAGATGGAGATAAGTGTCCAGGATTGCCACAGTGCAAGGACCCCCCCAAGCCTGTGGTTGTACGTCCCTCGGAGTCAGGGCCGGCAGCAGGGAGTTAGCTCAGCTTTCCTGAGGGAAGGGCTCACACTGACACACCATCCATGGTAACAAAAGTGAGCACAGTGCTTCAAACTCTGCATGCCAGGCTGGTGAGGAGGAGAGCAAGCAATGTGGACCTGGGGTTCAAATGTCTCAGAGATGCACAAAAAGCTGCAGGAGAAGAGGGTAGGAAGGGCTTGGCCAGCCATCCACAGGTGCTGGATATGACCATGTGTCTAACCCTGGCAAACCCAGCAAATCTCCAGCACCTGGCAAAAAAGAGATGGTTTTATGCACTCTGGAGTTTGGGGCACATCTTGAGGAACATGAGACTGGCTGGGCTTGGGACTATTTCATCCCAAATGGAAAATCTGAACTGTCTGCATTTCTTCCCATGTTTTTTCTTTTATTTTCCACCAAAGTTTTCTTTCTTTCAGTAAAGAGATGTAAGTGGCATCCAGACTGCACCTCCCCATATTTCTCCTCAAAATAGTAATAGCCTCATTTGCTAAAGGCACTATTAGGGTATTAAGTGAAAATGAATTAAGTTTAATTCAATTGTTATTTTAGGAGATTTGCCTCGTCAGGGTTTTGCAAAGCTTCATTCTTCCACTCGCTGGAGACCAGCTTTAACACGCCCCTGCTGAGTTGTTGCTGCAAGCCACAAACCCATCACGCTGGGAGTTTTACTTAATGCTAAGGGTTGGATTTTATTTTGCTTAATGTCAGAGTCTGCCTGCCACACTGCTGGGGAAGAGGGGAGAGCCGCAGACTGGTTAGCTCAAGTCCATAAGTGACTGTCTGGCTGGTGATCTTAGGCAAAAACCCATCGCTTATTTGTCCAGAAAGCACCAAGTCACTGCTATCCTGCTTCAGAGAGGCTTCACTTGCTCATTGCATCAGATTTCATCTTCTGGATCTTCTCCATCTGCTGCAGTATGCTTTGTACCACCTGCACATGAGGGTGGGGGCTGCCAGGGGTGGGAAGCGCTGGGGAGGGATTAGCCTTCATCTGCAGAGCACTAGTGCTCTTACCTGTGCTTTGCTCTTTGGATTGACTTCAAATGCGATAGAAAGCTCTGGAGAGCATCAGGGTCTGCCCTGGTCAGGAACTGCTCCCCATCCCCAGCAAGGCATCAGCTCCACCCAAGCCAATAAGAAATTTTGGAAAGGGGGAAAAGAGGAGAGAAAAAGGAGAAGAAACAGAGATAGAAGGACCTGGACTATCTTGGAACTGGTGCCCATGCCTTTGCTATGTGGGCAGGCAGGCTGCTAGGTGCCCTTAACCACTTGGGGTTAGACGCAGCATTTGGACAAAATTCCCGCACAGGGCAGGGAGTAAAGGGAGAACATGACTGAGAGGGTTGAGAAGAAGAGGGGCTCAAACTCCCCCAAAGCCCAGCAAAAGGACATTTCAGATGATCTGTCAGCTCCCACAGCTTGTATAGATGAGCGGTGAGATCCATCACATCCCTCCTCCCTTCCCCCTTAGGTTTCTATAGCAGAGAGGGAGACAGGAGGACAAGACCCCAAAGATAAATGCCCACACATGGTGCTGGGATAGCTTGCTGTCAGTGGCAGGAAGCAGGAGAAAGGAGTACTCTGAGCAGGGCTCTCCCAGCCCCTAACCTTGCTATGAGCCAGCGCCCAGGATTTATGGAAGAAAGGCTTGGCAGTGACCTCTGATCCACTCAGCACCGAGCGCAGACTCGGATGGCATTACAGTGTGATGTACGGCCAGCGGCTCTGCCGGGCAGTCTCTTGTGAGAGATGGCGTGCGATATTTCTGGAGTTTATACCTAGCTCTCCAGCTCGACGGGCTTTCTGGATATGATTTGTGCCGTATGTAGCTCTATAAATATTGAGCTCAGAGCATTATATATGGTGACAGCCCTACAGCACTCCCGGTGATATATCCCCGCGTTTGTGGTTGTAGGCGAATAATTTTAGTTTGAGTGGTGTGGCAATGAGAACAAGGAGGAAGTAAAATAAAAGGGTAATTCAAGCCTAGGCAAACGCAGGGAACGTGTGTGAGGCTTGGCTGATCATTCACAGCCTCTCCCACCAAATCACTCAGGGAATTGATGGCCAGAGTAATTTCCCAAATTAGTTACCTTATCCCTGTGTGCTGCTGTCTGCAAAATAAAGAGATGTCACCAAGCCCCCCCTGTCCGGGGTTTTTGCTGAGAGGAGGTGCTGCAACAGGACAGGAAAAGAGCCAGGAACAAGGCTGGGACTCTAAGGACAGAGTCAGATCCTCCCTCCCAGGGCATCCCTCAGGTTGGAGCATGGAGAGAACCTAGGCTGTCACCCCCAGCCTCTGACGACACAATTCCCTGGAAAGCTGTGGCAGCATTGCCCTGGGAAACCAACACGACAAGCAACTTGCAGGACACCATGTAGGTGTGGGGACAAGGACATTTTTCCTGCTATAAATGAGGGGATTGCTTAACACACTTGGGATTTCTGCTGTCCAGGTGTTGCTTCCCCACCCATAAATTCCGTAGCATTCCCTCCCTCTGGCCAGGAGATGGGCAAAGAGGGTTCCGATTGGTGCAGCCACTTATCCCATTCGGGCAGATGTTGCGAGCGCCTCAGGACAAACTCATGAGTGGGATGCTGGAATGACCAAATGCCCATCTCTACAGGAAAACTGAGGCCAAGTTTCATGCTGTGTCCCACTCACTGAGATGCTTCAAAATGTTCAGGTGTTTGCATCCACGCAGGGCTAGCCTAGGCTGACAAGTTCAGAGAACCCACCTTAAACTGTTAAAATGAATCATTTCTATCCCAGTGTCACAGCTCAGCTCTTCCATGGGAAGTGCCTGTCCTTCAGGCCTGCATCCCATCACTGCAGGTGACAGGGGGATGGCTGGTGACCCAGCACCATGTCCCTTGGTGAGAAGCCTGAAGCAGAGCCTGTAATTAATCTTTACTTGTGAAACAGGTGAGTGAACTTCCACTGGAAGCTGCTGCTTTAATCTTGAAGCGACACAGAAGGCTCAGTGAGTTCAGGATTTGACACAAAACCATTTGGGGTTAAAGCTGCAAATTTTAACATGCTAGAAGCCTTGTAGGGCTGGGACAGATGAGTAAGTTCTCCATCAAAGGGTCCTTTTAGTCAAATGTTGACACCCCTCTAGGAGATTTGCTGCAAGTCAAGAGGAAGGAACAGCCTGAAGGGCAAATTCTGGGGCAAAAATGTTGTGTTCTGGAGATTCAGTAGGTCAGATGAATTGTAAGAAGGATTTGTTGTGGTCACAAACCACATTAATCTCTTGCCCAAAAATGTCACTGGAACATTTAATATTCCTACCTTCATTTCTGGATTACTTTCACCCCTTGAGGACACCCAGCAAGGCCAGACTCCAAGCCGTGTGGTTCTGGAAGAGGAGATCTGCAAACAAAAGCCAGCGCCCTGGCACAGCTAAAAAGCCCGGACTTCCTTGATTGCAGCCCTGGACATTTTCTTTGCAATGCTGGTTCCTGCTTGGGCAGAGTGACTTGATCCTACTGTCAGAGCAGCATTCTCTGGGCTCCTTTTGCAGGCATACAAGGAGTCTCCCATGGGCTGCAGCAGTCAGCAGAGCACCAGAGAGCCAGTGGCTTTTGCATCAGCATCCCATGGAGAAGGTTGTCCTGACACTGCTGCTGCAGCCAGCTCAGCTCCATGATCTCATGGCCTGATGAGCGCTGTGGCTAGACAACGGCACTCTGCAGACAGCACCACCTCACTCATTCTCCTGGTTCCCCACTTGGTGGTATCCATCTCTTCTCTCATACCAATAGCTGAGATTGGAGATGTCGTGCTGCAACCATCTCTTCAGCCTATTAACAAAAGATTTATGCCATGAACAGTCTGATTCTTTAGCTTCTGAGCCCTCTCTCTTGCACCTCTTGTCTGTGCTGGTGATCTCCATTGCCCCCCTTGATTCCCAGACCTCTCTGATGACTTGCATGTGAGACTTCCCTTTACCCTTACCTGAAGCAGACAGATACACTTGTGAGGAGAATTTACCTGCTTCTGTGACAGAGCTCAGCTGCTTGGGAGATTCCCGGTGCCTCCAGCACAACAGGTAAAGGAAGCAGCTCACCCAGCAAGCGTTTCCGCAGAGGAGCACAGCTCAGGGCAGATGTGGCCGTAGCTCGGTGCTCTGCCTCCCCAGCCATCCCACCAGAACTGAGGACTGCACCAAGCAGGGCTCACCTGGGCTTTATCCCACAGTGCTAGCGCTTTCTCCTCACTGCAGGAAATGACACACTTCAGAGGGTCTGCCATGCATTCCCCTACCCTTCTTCCTACCAAACCCAAACAGCTTCTGACTGTCATGGTTTGAGTTTGAACAGAAACTATTCTGTTCAGTGATTTTATTCTTCAGTTGTTTCTTCTAAGTAACTGCACTTTCTGAAAATAACAGCATATTTTTACAGACAGTGTCTGCTCCTTGTAGCAATCACGCTTGACTATAGTTACTACCAAGGATTGGTGTGTAGAAAGGCTTTTGCTTATACTTGCTCCTATGGAGACCAAGGTCACTGCTAAATCTTGTATGCCACCTTGGAGGTGCAGAAAGTAAAAGGCTGCACCTGTGGGGAGGAGCAGACAGGACAGGTGACTCTAAACTGATCAACGAGTTATTCCATCCCATATACGTTATATTCAGTATAAGTCTGAGGGATCACAAGGGTCAAACTCTCTTCTTCAAGGCCAGTGTCCTAAGGGGACTATGACCATTCTGCCTCTATCCCAGTCTGTGCATTCCTGAATCCAGTTCCCATCTGCTGCTGAGTCCAGTCTGGGACTTCTTCAGTGCTTGCTCCACAGCATGCATGGTGATGGTGACATAATTGCCATCGGGGAGGTTGGGTTCAGTATTGGTTTTGTATATATATTTCATGCTATTATTTTTATTTTCATTAAAGCTGTTTTATTTTCCAGTTCATAAGTCTCTGTCCCTTATTTGCTTTCTTTTCCCCTTTTGGAAGGGAGAGGCTTTAATAGAGAGCATCTGTCATTTTTTAAGTGGCTGGCCCAGCCCCAACCCTTGACACTGAGTCTTCCCAGCTTTTCTTCCCACTTTGTACACTAGTGAGTAGTCTCAGCATCACCCTGAGCATCTGGGGAAATCAATCCTTACCTGGTCCAGCTATGGCTCGGCAGGTGGAAATACTGCTCCCCTGCATGCTCACCTACCCCCACAACAGCTCTTTTTTGCCCACCACTGAGCAAAGATCTTTGTAGGACAAGGACAGCAGGGTCACCTGTGAGGACCCACCCAGAGCATCCACCACTAATGTGGTGGCAGGTGTGAAACCCACCTTCAGGTCTCCATCCCAGGCTGGCAGGGACTGCTGCCAGCTCTCCTCTGCCCCAGGGAAATCCCATTTTGGACAGGGTGGTGAGAAGGACACAGGTGGGAAGGGCAGAGCTCAGTCTGAGCTTCAGGAGGGCCAAAGGAGTGCCCAAAATTGGTCCAGAGAGGGCAAAAATTATTAGACAAAGATGACAGATAGGCACACCCACAGACTCACCTGAAGCCACCCACACATGCAAGCACACTCAAAAGTCTTGCTTTTGAGTTTTTGGAAACTAGGATGAAAGAAGAGGAAGTTCACAACTAGTAGACCATCCAGAGGATGTTTATCCCAAATTTCAGCATATCACTTTAGATCATGCTTTGGCCTCTGCCCCCTGGGCACCATTTCACTACTAAATGCACCATAGAATAAATGCCAAGTAATGATGGAACACAAATAATCCCTTCTCAGAGAATTACTTTTCTGGCAAATACTGGGGAATAAATGCAGCTTTAAAAAGCAATAACTTGTTAAACAGACGGACACAGACACACATACACACACAAGCAGACCCCATTAAAGTTATTTGATGTGAGCCAGGGAAAAGTGCCTCTAAATCACATAATTATTACAAGAGATGAAGACACATTTGCTTAAACTGGTTCAAATCACCTTTGGGGAGAGAAGAGAGTGGGGTTTTGTCTGCATCATTAAGTGCTTTGATTTCCTGCAGCTCACCCTAGACTCCTGTTTTAATAGTATTAAACATATGAATATGTGATAATGAAATGCAGGTGGTTTCCTTGAGCTTTATTGACTTCCTATGCCACAAAGAGAAAACCATTGCTTCCTTGTTTATTTGTTTTATCATTTCCTGGGTTTATTTCTTTTTCCTCTTTTGATTAATGCAGGCCACTTCTTGGCTGTGCTAGAGAGCTGCTGTTGCTGCTTACTTTGACCAAGGCTCATCCCTCTGTGCTTAAAAGTCCCAGCTGCTTGATGTCAGCACTTACTACACCTCATAAGCCAGAATTTAGGGCTGCATGGCCAGAGGGTTGGATCCAGAACCCGTCCTCCATGCCTTGCCGGAGCTCAAGGAGTCAGGGGCTCACAGGGGTCTCAGCTTTGCTTCCTCAGTGTGGTTGCAATTCCCAAGCAGTGGTCTTGCACATATTCACACACACCATCCTGACACTGCCCAGCCCACCTAAACATCCTTCAGACCTGCCCATCACATGAAGCATCAAAAGATGAGACGTCTGGTGGAGAGTCTCACTTCTAAATGCCAGTGGAGAATTCAGAAATTCAAGGGAATCCATCCTCTGAATTTCTCAGTTCTGGCTTCATCCAAGATCCCTTTGGGAACATGCTATGCCCCGAAGGACACATTTGTGGCTGGGTTTGGCTGCCTTTCTTTTAGAAACATAGCATGCTTTGTGTTGGAAGGGACCTTTAAAGGTCAGCTAGTCCAACTCCTCCTAGAGAAAGCAAGGACATCTTCAACAAGATCAGGTTGCTCAGAGACTCTTCCAACCTGACCCTGAATGTTTCCAGGGCTGGGGCTTCTACCACTTCTCTGGTTAACCCGTTCCTGTGTTTAACCCCCCTCCCGGTAAATAATTATATGTATTTAAAAAAAAAAAAAAAAAGTATAAGTAGTCGAAATCTCCTCTCTTTTCGTTTAAAACCATCACCTTTGTCCTGTCACAACAGCCCCTGCTAAAAAGCCTGTCCCCGTCCTTCTCAGAGGCTCCCTTCGCGAACTGCCTCCCCAGTGCTCCCAGTCTGAGCCACCCGCCGGCCGTCCCGGGGCTCGGCTGCCCGTCTGCCGGTGCCGGGGCCCCGCTGGGCGCTCGCCGGCCCCTAGATGGAGCTCGGAGCCCACCGTTGGCTGCGGGGCGGCCCCGGAGGGCTGGCGGCAGCGGGGCAGGCGGGGATGTTGCCGGTGGCTTCCCCACGCCGGGCACAAGGGCGAGTAGAGGGGCAGGGGGGCAGGGTGTCCCCCCAGCGCCTCACCCACCCACGGGTGCTCACGCCTGGCCGGAGGGGTGGCCACCGGGCCACCGTTCCGCTCCAGCCGGTGTGTGCCATCCCGCGGCTCTGGCCGGCTCTGCACAGCACCCCGCACCGGGGGGAAAGCGCTGGAGCCACGTGTTTGTGGGGCAACGCCGAGAGCTGTGGCCTCTACTTGTCTCAAGGCACTTGTGCGAAGGGTTGTGTTCTCCTAGATCCCATCCTTTGGAGGACAGCAGGCAGCCTTCTTCCCATCTACTACAGAGGGCTCATTCCCATTCACTGTCTCTCATCCAGAAAACACCCATATGCCCTTAAAGGCAAATAAAGGGGAGAGGGTTGCTGAGACCGAAACGTGGGGGTGCATAAGGAAGGAAAGAAGGGCCATGGGGTCGCAAGGCAGCATCTGTAGCACTGCCAGGCAAAACTCACCCAGTCCCCACCACCTCCTCTCTTGTATGGGGGGTCTCCACTCCCCCTTTCCCATCAAGGCCAGTTTGGGCCAAGAAATCAGCCACAGCATTTCCTCTGGGAAAGGAAGCAGGGTTGGAGTCAGGACCTACCTCCTGCAATCCCACGTGTTGAAGGGAAGGAAACTGGCTCCTGAAATACAGGAGATGTTCAGCAACAGCTTCCTCACTCCTTACCTCTTTTGGCAGCATCTGTGGCCGCAAGCTGTCTCAGGAAACCCTTTCCACCTGATAATGTTATGGGTGTGCCTCTGCCTGTCCCTGGGCTTTCTCTGCTGTGTCTGTGGCATGTTTCCACAAGGGCTGGCACATACACATGCACCCTGGGATCCCAGCATGAGCTCTGCACTCCCATGCCTGTCTGCTACAAGTCTTGCTTCTGCACATGGTGTGCAGTGGGGCTCTGCTCAAGGATATACGTACCCCCAGATCCTCAAAGGACCAGGCCTGAAGGGAGACTGTGTGGAAACGATTGTGGGTCCACCAATACATCCTCTTTGCATTGCTCCCCAGAGAGCATGCTCTGCTCTGCATCCCACCTCCTGCCTCTGGTATGAGCCACGGCCAAGGCAGGTTTCAGACCCGTCATAACAACTGATAAGATTTCAATATTTATTTTCACTCTATCCCAAAATGAAAGCCAGTTCTCTTTAAGTATTCCATGAGGACAGGGGGTTGTGGGTAGTGGCCCCTCCACAGACCCCTCACTTGCTCCTGCAAGCAGCCCTGTTAGTGGACAGGGCACCCAGAACGAGTCCCTCTGGTCACAGGAGTCCCTCCAATAGCAGGAGAGCACAGGCCTGCAGTGGCAGAAACCCAATAGCGTTGCAAGTGTGCATAAAACTTCCCGGAATTTAATCCGGGAAGGAGGGCAGTGCCCTGGATAGAGCCCAGCAGCTACTGCTGTGCTCCAAGCCTGTGTCACCAGGGGATGCCATCACCAAGACCTGCATTTCAGCAGCAGCCTCCTGCCGTGGCAAGCCCCTCCAGCATATGGCATCCACAATGAGGCCAGATGGGCTAAGTATAGTCCCTGCTGGTGGCAGACACCCCTCCTCTGCCTAACCAAGGCTCCTGCTGGAGCAGGACCCCAAGTCCCAGTTGCCCTGTTCCACTCCCCCCCATAAACCATGGCCCTGCAGCAACTTGGTGCCTTTTTTTCTGTAGCTTTCAAAAGAATATCCTTCTGGTACATCATGGCTCCCAGGGACCTGCAGGCATTTGTTCTCTTCTTCCCCAGCCTGGCCTCAGGGGACCTTCTCTTTTCACTCACACTCTCATGGCCCTCCTGTGAAAACAGGATCTTCCCAGACCAGCTGGGGAGGCTCTTACCCCTGGAGAGGAGGAGCTGTGCAGAGGCCTGGCCACAACTCAGTGCACTTTTGCTCGCTCTCTCATGACTCTAAGCAAGCCCCTTGTCCACTTGTACCTCTTTTTTCCTCTTTGCCACTTACATGGAGAGATGTTGGTGTCAAGACCTGCCTCTCAGCACGTTTACATCCAACATATCTGATAGCTCAAGCATGATCTTGCTCTCGCTAGCCACCAACGTTGCAAACCAATTGCTTTCTAGATGAAAACCCAGAGAGGAAGAGTCTGGCCTGACACGTGCCCAAAAAGCTGAGCATTTGCAACAGCGGGTACCAATCACTGAACAAAGCAACTTTCCAAAAAACTCCTCTTGCTGAAACAGGAAAGTCCCTGGGAAACAGAGCTTTTCTCCATGTTTTCATCTAGCCCCGTCTTTGTCCCGCTTCTCAACTGTAGTTAAAATAAGTATACATTGATTGATATTTTTTAACCACTGCTTTGTTATTTTCAGGCGGCTGCAGCCTAGGAAAGATAGACAGTTAACCGCAGCTCTCAGACCAGCGGGTCTACATTCTTTGCAGGCAATGAGAAAACGAGTTTTCTCAAGCCTTGCTCATTCCTGCTCAAAAATTAGAGCGGGGACTCCCATCTATTTCTGCTCATTTTATTTTTGTTCCAGAAGCAGAAAGGCAAAGGGAGGCTGAGCTGAGGGTAAGTACTGATTTTCCAGCCCTGAGGAAGCCCAGGGCAGGGGTTTGCAGCTCTCTGCAGCAGGGGACTTGCACACCTTTGGCGTACAGACTTTCAGCTGGAGGTTTGGCAGGTAATTATGGGTTACATGGCTAACAGCTGCTGGAGCCAGCCCCAACCACAACTGGCTGCAAAAAGAAGGAAGCCAAAAACTAATTTATAGACTTAGAAAATCAAGATTTTGTGTGTGTGTGCGCTTTTGGGAAAAACAAAATCTATTTGAATACAGTTTTAAGTTTAACTTGAATAAATGTATAGAATCCATTTAAAATTACCAAAGTGACAAGGAGTTGCTGATCAATAGAAAGGAATAGGGGCAAAGAACCTCAGTTCTAATCTTGGATAAGTGCTGACATATCGAACAGAAATTTTCTACTTTAACAAATAATAATAATAACAACATAACAAAAAAATCTAAGTCCTGGCTAACTTCACAAACAAAAGATTTGCAAAAAGAGAGAAAAATAAGAGTTTGACTCCAGCAGAAACTTGTTGTGATAATCTATAGCTTTGTGTGCTTGTCTTCTTCCCTTAATATTTGTTAAAAAAAACCCACTTTCTTAAATCTATTTTTTCTTCATAAATTCACACCCTTTCATTTATAAAATTCCCACCCAGGATATTTTGATAACTCCAAATCTTACTTCACAAATGTTTGCAAAAAAGCAGTCTCTGAAGCTCGCTGTTGCACAAAGAAATCAGTGTCACTCAGCCAGCCTGCTTCTGGGGGAAAAAAAAAAACAATTAAAAAACTTCCAGCTGGCCCAGAACCCCAGACAGAGCTGGATTTTTACTGTAACCCAGTTTTCAGCAAAGCCGTTTTTATTTTTCGCCAGTAAATCAGCTTTGGTTTTCTACGCCATCCAGTGCATGGAAGCTGCACTCAGCGGCAAGGAGGGGGCTGCCTCTGCAGGGCTGGGCTCCCGCGGGCCCCATGCCAGGTCCGCAGCCCCGGCTTTAAGATTTCTTTGGGGTGGGCTGATTATTAGGAGCACATCCAAAACACCAGATCTACAGTCCTAGTGAGGTGTTTGTGGGGTCAGAGCCTCCTTTTATTATCAATTATACAAACTGTATTAGAGAACGCATACATTGGCCTGTCTTCCTCCAGCAAATGCCACGTACAGGTGACTCTCACAGACAGTTCTGCAGAAAAAGGAGCATTAAATATATGACAAATGCCCCGTAGATGGGATAATGCAGACCAAGAAAGGCTGCACATGGTCTTTACAAGTATGCAGAAATTGGGGCATGCATGTGCTGTAAGGGGCCAAACATGCTGGCCCATGCCCAGGAAAAAGCACAACTGCAGGCTCCATTTAAGGCAGGAAGCTCCAGCAAAGACCCTTCAGACTTTCCCTAGGCCCATCCCTCTGCAGAGATAAACCAACTGATCCTCGTTTGGATGACTCATGTGCTTAACTAATTGGCTAAATGGGGGCCAGACCTCTGGCTCCCTCCTGCCCACATAGTTTGCTGAACTGGGACCAGACCCAGACAACCGCAGCCCATCCAGCTGGGCTTCATCTCTTTCAGCTCCACACAGATGTTTAATACTCCACTTCCTTGTGCAAAGACGGTGTCGTCGTCGTCCC
>VZZY01022011.1:1235447-1283190 GCA_013400335.1 Eurystomus gularis
CAGGTGGGTGGCTGCGGGGACGAGCCCTGCCCTGCCCAGGGGTCCCCTCCGTCCCCAAAATTAGGGCACTGCGGCAGGTTTGGATGCTTTCCCTTCGCAGGCAGAAATACATCCAGGTTCTGGCAGGACACTTCTAAAACTCGCCGCACGTCGTTTGCAGAGCAGAGCAGAATGTGCAGGAGGAGCAGAGGTTGTCCGGGACTGACTGTGACGAAAACAACGAAGAAATGATCTAGAAATAGAAAGTTACCGGCGTTTCAAAATCCTAAACCTTCCCCCGTGGCACAACCCTCCCGCCCCTCCGCACCCCGCTCTCCGCGGGATGCAACACCCGGCGAGCTCCGATGGATGCCCCGGGGATGGGGAGTGCGAGGGATTATCTGGGTTTAAACGCGATCGGCCGTTTGTGCAAATAGCGTTCTCCACACTCGTAAATTTAATTAATTGCATTTTCACTGTTGTATTAGTTATGTTTTCCACCTGTAATCGGTTGTAGTTTCCATTGCTAGCTCCTCCCAATTCACCGAGGAAGCCCGAGGAGAAGGCAGAGCCGTCTCGTCCCGGAGGTTTTGCGGATGCCGTTTCTAACCGCCCAGGTGGAATCACGAAAGCCAGCTTAGAGACAGCACGACAGAAAACAAACAAATTAAACAAGGCATGTAAACATAATCGAGGAGAAGAGTAGGTGACACCGGTTTTCTAGTCCCACGCGCATCCCCAGCGGCTTTGAACTGCCAGTTCCAGTACCGGGAGGGTCGGGCTTTTGTGAGAAGTTGATGTTTGATGTCACTGTTCCCTTCCTGATTTTCCGGAGCGGGAGCTTGCAGGACCCCACAGAGCCCCACTGGCCGGTGAGGGTCACCCGTGGGCAGCGGGGGCATGAAGGGTTGCAGGTGCGGAAATGAGCTTTAGTTTCTGGGGACAAAGACTTTAAGGCTTCGAAAGAATGAAGCTGTCCGAGGTATTAAATAATCTTCCAAGACGACTCTCCCCTTTCTGTACCGCTGCTGTAGCTGAGCTCAGTACAGCATGCCCTGAGAAACAGGGACAACTTCCAGCAGCTCACACCCCGCTGCAAATTTCCCTCAGAATTGCGAGTGTGGGGAGCCCGGGCTTCAGAGGTGGGAGGTGAGGTGCGCACCCAGCTCTGAGCTCCTGGGGTCCGGGACCCCTATATCCAGGATATGACTCTGCTCTTCAGACGCTACTATTGGTCTGTGAGGTCCCACACAGAAATGCAGGGCTGGTTGGATGGATTTCCGTCCTGGCAGAAATCCTCATCAATCCCCGTGCTTAGCGGGCAGCATCCTGGGAGCCGAGTCCCGAGTGCAGCCTCACCGGAGAGGAGAGCCCCGCAGGTGCAATTAGGAGTAAGAGCTAACGCAAGGCAGCGAGTGAGCTCGCAGCAATATTTGCAGAGATTCCAGGAGAGCACTGGGGTCCAGCACAGCCTGGTGCAGGAAGAACAGCCCTTGCAAAACTCGGATCCATACCCCAACCCCACTCAGTTCCAGGAGCAGCTCAGCGGCAAAGCTCAAGCTTACACAGAGTCCCATCAAACACCAAATTCACTGCAAGGGAAGCAGCAGGTCTGACATCCCCTTCTCAGGTTCCTAAAATCCCCCCAGCATTTTTTTTTTCCCTGGGACTTTTACTGCTCAGAGAAGATGAGCCAAGACATTTCCTTCTCCCCTTTCATAAATATTGCATCTCCCAAATGCAATTACTGAGGACAAAGTGACACAAGTGTTTGCTAAATAAGATTATGTGATAATGTTAATGTATTTTATGTCTGCACTGTGACACCAGACAATCCTCCTATTAATAACAGCTCAATGAGATGTGGAAGTTCTTAACAGGGTGCTTTGGGAGGTTGGGGACTTTTTTTGTACCAGGGGGAAGGCAAGTGCAGCATCATTGCATAGGTTACAAGGGAGAAGAGCCATTCCCAGGGATCAACTGAAATGTTAAGTGAAGCCGTCAGCAGCCCAGAGGCTCTGGTTGTGCTGTAGGTAACACACAGATTGGTTTGCTGCTACCAGGGTATAAGTCATTCGCAGCACTTCATAACGCAGCAGGCCTAGGGAGGTTTGTGTATATTATCATGATACTGTGACTGAATTAGTGCCTGGCTATCAGCCATGCATTACCCAGCATTTGGGGGCTCTGTGGGCTCATCAGAAGTGGTCTGTGCCAGCCTATGTGTCCCCAACTACTGATAATGGGCACAGCCTCAGCTGTCTCCTTAGCCAATGCAAGACCAAGAAAAGCCACAACAAAAAATATTCCTCAGTCCAACTTCCCTCAGTCAGAACAAAATATTCCCGTCACACCTTAGCTCTCCCCTGCTGATTTTCCCCCTTCACCGTCACCTGTTTGTCTTTCTCTCTCTCCAACTGGCCATGTCCCTCTACTACCTCTTATTGACCCGACCATCCCTTATGGTCTTATGCCTCTATCGTATGACTGTCAGCCATGTGTCTGTTTGTGTATGGTCAAAAGTAACTGGGGACATTGGCTACCCAGCCTGAGACATTTAGATGTGGCTCCTTTTTAGAAAGTCCTTTGAAAACTCTGTACTGCACAGCCCAAGCTCCTCCAGCAGTCCCCCCTCTCAGTGCTCACAAGTTACCATCAAAACACCAGCTCCCAGGTCCATCCACCTGCAGGGCACACAGCAGCCCCACCATGACTCTGCAGGACACTGTGGGAAATGCAGCAACTTGCTTGTGCCAAGCCACCCGTTGGGCACCACGCTGTAAGTGTGCGCAGCCCCAGGCCTCCAAGGCAGGGCTTTCCCTGTAGCCCTTTCCTGCTTCAGTCCTGGAACTGACACAACATCCCTCCCAGAGCCAGATTGGTCCTCTGGGTGGCAGGACAATCATCTCCGTGTTGATGCAAACAGAGTGATATATGAGTCCTTTGCCTTCTTTGATGCTTCTAGCATAAATTCCTCCAGAGCCTGCAAAGCTGGCTCTCTATTTCACATTAGCACTAGTTTGTAGCTGCCCTCTGGCCCCTGGGGTGGAAGGTCAAGCCTTTATTTACTTAGTCCCTCACTTAGTTCATCTGCAGCCCTTTCAGTACTTTGGATAACAGACACAAAGTGGCCTGCTAACCTGCTCCCTGTCCAGGAGCCCGCACTCCACAACTCCTGTACTAGGGAGAAGAGCATTGTCTTCTCTGGGTGACACCATGCAGCATAGCAAAGCAGGCTGGGTGGGCAGCAGCTCTTTCCTACCTAGGGACAAGATCGGATTCAGCATAGAACAAAATGAGGGACACAGATGCTTCCAAACACTGATACACTCAAGTTAAAAATTGTGAATGGTAGGGGAAAATTATATCCCTGACATCACCACTGTCCTGGAAGGTCTTGCTTGCTGGTGTCTCTAGAGCTAGTTGCCCTGAGTCCTTTGCTGCCCTGTGGAATAGCAGTGTCTCTGGATATTGCAGCATCCCTGTGCCATTGCCCTTCTGGAGTGACCCAGATCTGTCCTGGGCCCATCGGATGCTGCTGCACCTGTGAGAGCCTCAGCAGGCAAAGCCAGAGCCCCATGCTGAGCAAAGGAATGTGCCAGCTCCAGGATCTGTGCCCAGTGCAAGCAGCTGGCTCCGCCCTGCCCAGTGCCCTCTCTGCAGTTAGCACGTCCCCAGGGCCAGAGAGCCAATGGATCCCAGGGGAGCCCTTGACTGCACACAGTGGCTGATAGGGGAGCTCAGAAAGTCTCTCAAAAGCAGAGAGGTACAACCACAGCCCCCTAGCTGGAGCTGGCCACAAAACCACCAAGTTTCAAACCTTGTCTGCTTGCATGAGCTTAGGAAGTGGCATTTTCCCAGTTCTGTCCCACGTGGGGACAGCCACAGCTGAGCATCTCTCCCCTTGTTCGGGATGCTGCAGCCTGCTGCAGGGTAGCTGAGCCTGCCCTCAGTCCTGCATTGTATGCACATAACACCAAACTAAAGCAATCAATAGTAGCAAACAAGCAGCATTAACAGTTATCAAATAGTTACCATTAAATAAGAGTCATACTAAAATAGTAAACTAAAGTATTTCTCAAGCACACCCGCACTTGTGCAGGGTCAAACTCTGAAGAAGCAGATGAGGGGTCTCAACTCTGGAAGAGGAGACCATGCACCAGATGCCTTCAAGGGGCTGGAGGACTGTCCTGTCCCACCCTCTCCCAACAGCAAGGGACCCACCATGCTGCTGCAGGCACTGCTGGCTGCAGGGGGTGGAGGTGGCTTCCGAGGGTCAGCCAAAGGCAGGTACAAAAGGGGTTTCCTTGAAGGCTCTGGGCACTGGAAAGGAAATGTGCCCTTTGCCTGGGTGCCCCGGGTCGGGTGTTTATTCAGGTCTAGTAGAACAATGCACAGCCAGAAGAACTGGCCTCCCCCCTCCACAGACCCAGCTGTAGGTGCCATGTGTCCTCCGACATTGTCCCCAGGGTGGGTGAGTGGTGCCTTGGCTCACAGCCACGCTGGTCATGTTTGTCACCAGGGAGGCTTTTTCTTTTTTTTTAGTCCTTGTTTCTGTGCTCTTTCATTCCTTCAGAGGACGGGAAGGGGCAGCTTCTTGGAGAGGAGGCTGGGGATTTGGGGAGTTTCAGGCAGGGAAGGAGTATGAACTCATCTGCCCCAGCTCCCCACCACATCACTGTTCCACAGCTGTGGCAGTGCCGGCTGTAACCCAGCACGTGCTCTGAGGAGCCCGGCAGCATGCAGTGTACCTAGAGATCTGGGTGAGTTCCAAAGCTGGCTGCAGCTGAGAACAGTGGAGGGAAGGGTGACCCCAGCCTGTGCTGCAATTTATGGTCCTGCACCCAGACTTCCAGAGGACAGAGTCTTCCCAGGACAACTATAGTAGAGAGGTGGTGGAGTTTCAAGGCAGCACGAAGCTAAGACCTCACATCCCCTGCACAGCCACCTGAGGCTGGTGTTGGTCTCTTCTCTCAAATTAGTAACGATAGGACGAGGGGAAATGGCCTCAAGTTGCGTCAGGGGAGGTTTAGATTGGATATTAGGAAAAAATTCTTCACTGAGAGGGTAGTTAGGCACTGGAATGGACTGCCCAGAGAGGTGGTGGAGTCACCATCCCTGGAGGTGTTTAAGAAACGAATAGATGCAGTGCTTGAGGATATGGTGTAGTGGTTAGAGAGGATTTGGTGTAGTGGTGTAGTGGTTAGAGTGATGCGAGGAGAAGGTTGGACTTGATGACCCTGGAGGTCCTTTCCAACCATAACAATTCTGTGATTCTGTGATTTTGCTGGGCAGCCAGGAGAAATCAGCAGGCAGGAGTAGTGCCTCTGCTGAGAGTTACAGAGCTAAGGCTGTGCTGTGCCCCAGGTGCTCAGCATTTAGTAGGATTAAACTCTCACAGTGGTGGGGAGTTTTTATCAGCCGAAGGATGTAGCAAGGCAGTGCTCTGCCTCCCAGTTGAGTGCTTCTTGTGTTCCCTGTGTTTCCCTTTGATTACTTTATAGGATGTGACAAGCCAATCCCTGCCAGGAAATTAATGAGCCCCAAACACCTTGCCCATCCATCACTACCCCAATCAGGCACCCAATGGACCAGCCACCCTGGCCACACACCCAGCACTGCTGGGCATCAAAGGTCCCTGAGATCCTAGAAACTTCACTTTCCAGGGACATACAAATGCTGCCAGGCAGGCAAGGGGCTCAGATCTCCATGGAGACAACACATCCCAGCCCTGCTTGCACCACAGCAATGGCTAGTTTTCCTGCTGATGCCTCCCTCCAGGCTGCTGTGTCCAACCAGTGCCTGTTTTCCCTACCTGTTGCCCACAGAAACCCCTAAGATCATCATGGTCTTGAGTGCCCGGGCCCTAGGGAAATGCCCTATGACAACCAGCAAACTCAAACTTTATCTTCAGTGATGGCTGGGACTGGTTAACACAAAACTGAAAATGAGAGCAGAAAACCTAGAAGGCTGGAGAAGTGTCTCCTCATTGAAACAGAGCAGGAATTAGGGAAAAAAAGTTGAAGGAAAATGAATGAAAGTGGTTCCAGGATACGTTAGTGGAGAGCGTCGTCCCAAGGCTGCATTTCCCAGACCAGGGGTGCGAAGGGGCACTTTCAGAATGCTAGCAAGTGGTAACAGTTTTCAGAAACCATGATAAAAAGAGCAGGAAGGTCAAATAAATGAAGGCATTCCAGCTCCTGAGGGCTGGCTGTGCTCTCCAGGGTCTGGTTCCATGTGCTGCCATACCAAAACTGGTACTTAATGTGCTCACAGCCTCGCAGAAGATTTTGTGAGACACTGGTGCACCATGACACATTTGCTCATGCTTGTAGCTCGCAAGGTCGATCCCCTGAAGCTGCTGATGGGTTTGGGGGCACTAATGCTGAACGCCTGGTGCTTAGCAGCACGATGGCAGTGAGATGACAGCTCCCTGGGCTTGTGCCAGGTGAGCAGCCATCCTGCCTGGCATTGCAGCATCCCAGTCATGTGTCCCACTGTGTGAGCATCTAGGGCTGGGGAGGGGCAGAGGGGTGCTGGAAGGTGGGGGAGATGGAGTTCCCCACCTCCACAGGAGCCCTGGTACTTGGATGTGGCCTTGGGGAAGAGGACTGGACTGGTAGCCACTTCTCTCCTGCAGCAATGAGACTAGAGAAGCTGGGAGGCACTGAAACCCCTAAAACCTGCCCAGCAAGGCCTAGTGACAGCAGATGCAGGGAGTGAAGCAGTTTGCACAGCAGGAGAGGCCAAGCAAAGTTCCTGTGGGTCTTAATGGGGTAAGGGCATTTGCAATGTCCTTTTGCACCTCCCCAGTACATGCAAAGAATCTGGGAGGGAGGCAGAGGGTCAGGTCCCAGGGATGGGGTTGTCTACAAATGCTTTCTGACGAGCTGCTACTTTCCCTGAAAAATGGAATTTCATTAAATCAGCTTTGAAGTAGTGGGGGCAATTCCCACGTTGTGCTTGCACTTCGCTTTGTCTCCATTGGATAATTATGAAAAATACAGCTTTCTAAGTGTGTCACTTGTTCTTCTTCAATTAAAAAATTTCTCTTCCACCTCATTCTCCAGGCAGCATTTTTTACTTTATTTCAGTTGTGGAAAAAAAAAAAATTAAAATCTTCTATTTCTAGTACTTAAATAAAAGAGATAAAACCTTTCCAATTTAAAACTTTCTCACCAACAAAACAAGGAACAAGTGAAATATTTTTTCCCAACCATCTTTGTTCCTCTTGAAAAAATTCAAAAGGAAAAAAGCCACCAAAACACAAAAATTCAGTAGTTTCCTCCCTGAGCTGATGGAGATCTCTCTAGAGGAAATGTGTCTGATAAGTTAAAGAAAGCCGCCTCCCCTGCTTTATCTCAAGCAGTGTCAGATGGGTATTTCTAGCAGGATCTCTTCTGGATACTCAGAGCATCAAATTACTCTCCCATCCCATACTACTCCACTGAACGGTTTTGGAGCTCCTGGATCAGCACTCACCAGAGACGCTGGGCAGCCAGGCTGCAGCTGGATGTCATCCATGGCTGGAAGGAAGGGCTCTTGCTGATGGCAGGCAAATGGGCAACTCCATCCTTCAACCTGGTTGCTTCACTGGAGAGGGCTGGGGATACCCCCAGAGCTGCTCCCAATGCCATGCAGTGTCTCTGGGAAGGTCCTTTTTTCATCAGGGGGTTTCAGTCTTAGGAAAGCTGTTTTGGTGCCTCAGTTTCCACACTAAGGGTTGTGAAGCAGCCACCTCACTGCTGTCTTTCCTAAAGCAAGCACGGACCAGAAATACTTGCAATTCCCAGGATTAGAGGCATCTCAATTCACCCCTAAATCCAAAGCCCTTGCTCCTGCCCCCACATGGGGCCACACAGGGAACTGAACCCCTGAAAGCATCCAAGCCCCAGAACACCCCATGGCTCAGACTGGACACTTGCTGCCAGGCAGCAGTGGTGAGCACAGGGCTGATCATCTCCTCACCCCAACTGGGTCCATTTCCTCACCTCAGTGTTTGATGCTAATATTCCCACTTGCCCAGGAAAATAAACTTCTCAGCTGCCATCACGAGGATCAACCCGCATCTCCATCCACCACCTCCTTCAGGGCTTTGCATCCAGGATCTGCGATGGGGATGCCCGTCCTTGCAGCAGAGAGAGGGCCAAAAGGAGCTCAGCTAGGAAACTCTGACCTAAAATGAGGCCAATTACTCATTAATTGATGCCTCTTGCTCCCCAGTGATTAATTGTCAAGAGAAACCATGTCACGTTTTACAAGCCCAGATTCCATTGCAGCAACACCGTGGGTCCTTTATCAGCCCCGGGGCCAGCCACGGCACCAGCCTGTCTGAGCCAGCCAGGTACCTCCGCCTCTCAGAGCTTGTTTGTTTTGGTGTAAGCCTGAGCGTAATTGGGGCTAAAGAAAAATACGCACAGCAAAACAAACGTGGCGCCAATGATGGACACAGCCCTGCAGCGAGCATGAAGACAGATGGGAGGAGAGCCTGTCCTGAGAAGCCCAGGTGGAGATGCTCAGAGAGTTCAACACATGGCTGTTGACCATGCAATTAATTTCCAGTGGCTCCTGTGAGAGTGAAGACCACGGCCAAGCACCTCCTACAGCCTGGATGTGCCTAGGACCAGAGGGAGAACCCCACTACATCCCGCTATGCCCTCCCAGCCTGTGCCAGCCATGCGATTTCCTCATGACTTTCCTTGCCCTGGTTTCCCCCAGCACCACCCTGAATAATTCATGTACAAGACAGAGAAGAGAATAAATCACAAGCAATGATTAACATGAGTTATTTTATGTGCTGGGAAGATCTATCGGCCTGGCTCCACCAGGTTTCAGTGATTAATGCAGCACTGCTTCCCTGGACGGAAGCCCTTACATTCAATTACACATGCTGGTGGGCTCCCAGGCAGAAAGAAATCAAACAGAGACGAGACTAGGGAGACCCCAGGCCACAGTAACAGATTTTGAGTGGATCCGCCCCAAATTAACCTCAATCAGGTTTAATGGGGTCCAGACAGGTTACAAAATGAAGCACACACAAAAATAAAGCATGCTTTGACATCCCTGTCAAGTTGTGATTTAGTGCAAAGCCATCAAAGGCGGTTCTTAGGTCATGTCCATCATGTGAGTCTGCAGGTTTATCAGGCCAGCCCTCTGATGCCCTGGGAGCAGTCTGGCCTGGGGTCCAGAGGCTATTTTAAAAATAAATTCTAAAAATGCAGCATCTTGGATTGATGAACTTTAATTATGAAACAATTCATTAACATTAATTAATTAACAAACTGAAAGTTATTTTAATTCCTTGGTAACAACTGAATGTGAATGCCCTTTTTCACCCTGTCCAGGGCTGCCTTTTGTGACACGCTTGTTTCCAGGCTAGCCTGGGAGCTTGGCTCTTTTGCTGCGAGGTCTCTCCTGTACCCCGTGGGTACCATCAAATTTTTTCCTGATGACCAAGGCCTTACAGAGATGTTCTGCACCTTCTGGAGGGTCCCAAGAGGGGAAACTCTGGGGGTTTGGAGCTGAGCACTTACCAAGCTCACAGGTGTCAGGTGCGAGGTGATGCAGTTTGAATCCAGCTCCCAGGCTAGTTCTGCACAGTGACTATTTTTTGCCATTTGATCTCTCTTGTGTAGTTATACCTGACTCTTCCTCCCATATGGCTGGCTTCAATAAAAAATTGCCTGTTTATTCAGATCTAGACCTTGCTAATCAATGTAACACTAAATCTAGGACCAGTAAAGCCACCACTGAGCCATTGCTGTGTGATTAGGCTGTAACTACGTATTTTAGAGCCTTGATCACATCAGACCCACGACAACCATTGAAAAGAAGGGGAAAGACTGTGGTCACACATCTCTCAGCGGCAAAGCCCCCTGCCCTGCTCACCAGTGTGTGTGGCTCCAGTTCCCCCTGCAGCCTGGTCAAGCTCTCGTTCCCCACCGCACCGCACAGTGATCTGCCAGAGAGGAGTTATATTAGCCCAAGCCATTAACACAGAAAGTTATTAGTAGGCTCTTGGGCAGAGTCTATTTTCATATTCATTTGGCTAATTAAATGTAAATCATTGCTCGGGATTGCCATGAAAGATCCCAAGCCCCATTAGTTAGTCTGTATTCACTAGGGAGAAAGGGTGTCACTCTCATGCAGTGGTGATTCATGGTCACACAGGACATGCCCTGTCTGCTGTGGCAATGAGTGCAACCCATGGGCGATGACCAATACCTGGGAAGTGATCTGAGCTTTTTCAGCTCCAAGGAGCAGGCATCACTTCTTTCCACCCGAAGGCTGTTTAAAGCAGTGACATCTGGCTGTGGCTTTCCATGACAGCAGGGCTTGGAAGATGCTTCATGAGCATCCCAGCCATGATCAATATTTGGAGCCTGCTGGCCCTGGCTGCCCTCCCCAGAGCCCAGCAGAGCATATGGATGGTCCCAAGCCACCGGCTAGTGTTGCAGCAGCTTTTAAGATGTCACTGATCTGCTTGCAGGGACCCTCTACCAGTCACGTAGGCTGAAGCAGTGGGGGAGTTCAAGGACCTCTCCAGGATCACATTGCCAGCCTGGTCCCCAAGCCTGTGTTGGTACATGGCACATTGCATGGCAATGCTACAAAATCACCAACAAATGAGATTTTTCTACTCCAGACGGGACACTGAAGGGCTGCAGATGGGGATAGTAGGGACAGAGATGGATGCCCTGAGAAGCATCATGGAGACACTTCCCTGTGGCCAAGGTACTCGCAAGAGAGACATGGTTTCTCTAGTGGGTTCTGGTCTCTCGCCTCTGTATCATGTGCTCCATGTTTGGGCTGGGGCCTCGCTGCAAACAGCAGCACAACCGGATCTGGTTTCATTCCTTTTCTCTAAGCAAACAAACACAGACAGTGTCACCCACCACATCAGCCTAGGGGACACCAGCGCAGGTGGGCAGGCTTTGTCCTCCCAGGGACGCTGCACACAGCAGGCCCCTGGCTGGGCTGGGTGCTCTGGCTGCATCCACCGCATGTCCTGCCTTGGCCCAGGCGCTGGTTTCTCCTTGCATCCCACTGGTGGGAGAAGCCAGCCTGTCTCTCCCTGTTGTAGGGTGTCTCAGGGATGTTGTGCCACTCACAGGAGCATGCAACCACTCTTTGTGTGCTACAGGCATGACAGAAGTCAATGCCATGGGTGGGTTCAGCTAGCAGGGCTGCCCAGAGACCCACAGGCACTGCATCCACAGGGTGCTCAAGGGATGGGCTGAAAGGATCAGGGACAATCTGCAAAGCCAAGGGCAGGGGGAATGTGGAGGGGTCCAGGCTGGGTGAGAGCATCAGGTGGAGCTGGTCTGGCCCCACTTTTTCACGTCTGCATTTTGGTGCCCATAGCAACATGCATCTGCTACTCAAAGCAACCTCACACCCGTCTGCCCCGCAGCCCAGCTCCAGCTTCGTGTCCCGCTGGTTGTAGACAGATAAGCTGGGAGCAGGCAGAGGAGCTGGGAGCCAGCAGGGGCTTTGGCCCTCTTCAGGGGCTTGCAGGCAGAGCAAGCCTGAGCTGCCTGCATGCTGCTGCAGGGGCAGAGCCACAGGAGAAGGCAGGTCCCTACTTTCTGCCTCCAGCCCCACCTCAAGGCTGGGCAGCTGCCGGGGCCTGCTGAGGGTTGCTGGGTACTCTCACTGCCCGGAGGCTGGAACATAGTTGTTTGCTGCAGACAGAGCTGTAGCATCACACTCATTCTCTGAATTCCTTGTTTGACATACGCCGCCCAGCTCCCTGGAATCCAGTTCAGTGCTGGTAGCTGGCAGCATTGGCTGAGCCAGGAACAACGAGCCCTGCAAAGTGGGGAATGTAGGGAATAGTGTGTCCAGGAGTTCAGGGAGGACATGGCATGGGCAGCCTGTGCAACGCTGTCTGCAGTGCCCCTGGCAGGGAAGGAGTGAGGGACTCATTCTGCATTGCCCCCAGGTACAGAGCAACCCTCTGCCCCAGGCCAGGTTGGTCCTACCTCTGTGGGCTCACAGCCCCACCACCCACCTGTCCCCGCCACCCACCTGTCCCCATTGCCTCCTGTTATCAGTCACTGAAATCCCACCTGTTTTCCCTACTGTTTGTAGTAGTAGCCCTGTCCGTATTAACCCCTGTCACTGCTGAGGTTCTCTTTTCTTCTTTTGACAATTGTGTTTACCAAGTGGTTGGAGGCTGGCTTTTTTTCTCCATGTCAGAGCTCAGCCACACTGTCTCCAGCCTGGGATGCTTTCTGGCCCTTCGCAGTTGGAGGGTTCATGGTGGCTGCAGCCCAGCACAAGGACAGTGCTCCTGCCAAGCCAGCACAGGAGCCAGAGCAGCCCTAGCATCCCTGAAAAGCCCAACAAAAACTAGTGCTCACCTTTTGCTGGGAGATCTTTGGAAGAAGTCCCCCATCTTCTCTGGTCACCGCCTCTGCCAAGTTCCCACAGGACACCAGCCTTGCCTTGTTACAGGTGGGGAGAGTCCCAGCTTCACCTCTTCCAGGCCTGGGTGACTTGTGCTCCTGGTTGCCCCAGTCCCATCTGGAGAAGTCAGACCTGCCTGGGACCTCAGGAGCAAGGACAGAAGAAAGTTTAGGGAGGAAGGCTAAAGGCAGAGAGTGAGAGGTGGAAGAACTTCTGCAAACCCTCACCAAGCAAGCCCACCCCAGCCTTGGTGGACTTCCCTTCACCCTCTTCCCCTGATGCACCCTTCCTTAATTATTCTTAATGGGCAAGCTCATAAGAGTTTCTATTAACTTTATTACCAGATCAATTAGTGTCTTCTTTCCCCCTCCTCCTCTTCCCCCCGTGCTAATAATCCCATCAAATATGAAGACAGCATCTCCACTGGTACCCAGCAACCTGGAGAAGGTGCTGGGAAATGCAGCCTAGCCCAAGCTCCAGCTGCTTTGTTGGGCACTTCTGAGATGGATGGATCCTCCCCAAGACATAGCTGAGTGAGGAAGGGAGGAAGCCAGGGAGGGGGAAGATTAATTGGAGAAGACTTTGGCAATGAATGGCTCCAAAATCTGCCAGTGTGAGCTGAGCAGGAGCAGCTTGGCACTGGGATGCAGCCTTCTTGCCTGCAGCCCTGTGAGCTGGCGGGGTCGGCACAGCTGGCAGAGGATACAGGTATTTGTAGGCAGGTCCAGGGGAAGGAACCACTGCATCAATCAGAGCTCTGCAGGACAGCAGGAATGGGGCCACGGAGACAGGGTATAGGGAAACGGCTGTGGCCACCAGCCCAGCAGAGAAACAAGAGCAGTTCCAGCACCTTTGTTCTGCTCCATGTGGGAAGTGAGGGAGGATGGGGACACCTCTGGAGCACACACCGACCACCACAAGACAGCTCCAGGGAGCCTACATCCCCTGTGGAAAGGGAGGGACACAGAGGACGAGTGCTGGCGCTGAGCACATCATCCAGCAATCCTTTCCCAACCTCTTGAGGTTGACTTGGCCCACTTGAGGACCTCCCCAAAGCACCCTGAAGCCGAGTGTCTCTCAACCCTTGGCACAGCCCTTGCACACACATGTGTGCTGGATGCATGGAGACAGGAGCTGCCTGTGAGTTGCAGCCATGCTGGACACCCTGGCTCACAGTGAGGCCATCGCAGCCCAACTGACAGGCCCTGAAGGGAATGTGCAGGGAAACTGTGGGAGTGAAAGGATTTTGAAATGTTTGACCGGGGCACCTGGCTTGGAAAGCAACTCTTTTTGCAGGGACGCCGGCTTCCACCCTGGAGCATTTCTCAGAGACCCCTTGGCTGCCCACACAGTTTGTTCCAGCCTGAAAGGACCCACTTGAGCATCCTGGAAAGGCCACAGCATTCCCAGAAGCCTGAGCCACATGTCCTGCTTGTGTCACGCTGATGGCTTGCAGCTTTGGCACTTGGAAAGGACGCCAAGGCGACTGCATAACTCCAGCCTGCCCATGTCACGGGGCAGCACAGCTCTAAGCCAAAAAGCTACTAGCCCAGGGGCTTAGTGTGGGCTCTTGGCCCCTTGGCCAGCTGGGACAACCAGAAGGGCTGCAGTATGAGGAGGACTTGTGCCAGAGCCTTTTCTTTAAACAAGCACTCACACTCAGATGAGGACCGTGTGACCATCAGCCACCAGGAGTAGGACCTTGCAGAACCAGCTCCCATTCCCCATGCATCTAGGCCATGCTCAGCACTTGAGTTCAAAGCTAGGGCCAGTACAAGCTGGTTCAGGTGGCCAGGTCCCCTCCCAGTTCCTGGAGGATGCCATATGGGGCACTATGTGTAGTGGTCTGGCAAAAAAACCAAACAAACCCCACAACAGCTTTTGCTGGCTGTTTGCAGTGACTTCTGCATGGAGACATTGTTTCTTTACCACATCCCCTGAGAAGATGTCCCCAGCCAGAGAGGAGTTAGCAGTGTTGGCTGAGCACCTTAACTCCTGCTCTTTCTGTCATCTTTCCAACTGGCCCCAGTTTATCTCCCTCCTGAGCCCATTCCTGGGTCCCTGGCTGGACTTGCCCCTGCTCTTGTCTGCAAGTATCCTTCTCTCTGCGGAGCTGATCCAAGACTCTTTAGACTCTGAAACTTGAGACTGTAGGACCTTACCTGTCCACCTCTGAGGCTGGACCAGACAAGGTCTCTGCACAGCACCAGCTGGCACAGGTGTCTTCAGCCTATGCAGGCAGAGCCCTCCTCAGCTCTCTGCAGGGCTGTCGCTCCCAAGGTTAAGAGAGAAGAGGGAGCTGCCCAGCTCTCACCGCTTCTAATCTGCAAGAGCTCCCAGCCTTCATCCACTATGGGCTGTGCAGACTCAGCTTCAAGAAGCTCCAGTTTGCAGCTGACTCAGTGTGGCTCAGTGGCTCTGCAACCATTTGGGGACATGTGGGTGCGGTTCCTGCCTGGGGGATGCCCTGGGCTGAGCATCACAAGCCTGGAGCTAGTCTCAGCCCAGGACCTGGACCAGTAATACTGTTGCCACAGGTCTGCAAAGAGGAGAAAATCCTTTCTGAGTCTTCTCAGTATCAGGCAGAAAATCCAGTGCTGTCCCATGTGTCCCTAAATGCTTCTAACTTCATGGCCAAGGGCTTCCCCTTTGCATGTGAAGGTAATGGATGCATAAGGGAAAAAACAATGCTCTGCTTGGATGGGGCTATCACTTTCAGGGATGGAGGAGGAGAGAGCAAAGTGCCACTGCCCCCCAGCTCCCCCCAGCCCTTCCAAAATAAACAGGCCTGGGAAATAATAGTCAATGTGAAAGGAATTAAAAAGGCTTCTGCATGTGTGTGTGTCTATGTGTGTGCAAGTCTTGCCAGGTTAATACTGCTGCCTATTCGCCTGACAGCTCCAAGATTGATTACCCGCCTCAGCACTCTTTATAACTTGATCAGTCGAATTAATCTCTGGCTGCGGGCCCATCTGATGCCAGGCATCACAAATTTAATTTGGAGGTGTACAGGATCTTTTATTCCTCCCTCCCTCCCTCCACCCCCCCATCCCTGTCCCTTTCTTCTTGCCTCACCAGCACGTGTGATGCTCCTGCCGCTGTAGGGATGACCTGGGCTGTCAAAGCTTTCTCAGGACTGCAGGGAATAACATCAGCAGGTAAACCCATGCTACCCACAGGAAAAAAAAAAAAAAAGAGAGAGAGAGAAAAAAAAAGAAAAACAAATTGAGGCCAAAGACACTAAGTAAGACATATTAATGTACTAAAGACTTAATGAAGTTGGGGGGGGGAGGGTAGGGATGGAGGGGAAAGTGCTTACTTTATTAGTTTATGGCCGATTAATGGGAACGGTCATTACAATGATGGAGATGGATTGCTCCCATCAAACAAAACCACCAGCCCCTTTCGGAAGGTAGAGGGGTGCCGGTGTTAGTGCCTTGCTGCTTGGCTGGAGTTTGGGAAGTGAGGTGCTGGGAAGGAGGGGAGATGGCCTCAGGGTGGACAGGGAGCTGCAAGGGTGCTGGGGATGGGGTTTGGAAGATGCCATGGGCTGGACACTGAATGAATGAGGGTTCAGGTCGTGGGACTGAGGGGTCGGTGCTTTGGAGGAGGAATCCTGCAGAGAAGAGGAAAGAAAAGTGGGAAAGTAAGGAGGCAAAGGAGACCCTGTACCATCAGGCAGCCTGGAGGTGATTTCAGGGCCCCAAAAGTGTGTTTAGCTTCCAGGTGCAGAGGGATGCCATCTCAACTGCATTAGTACCCAGCTTCTAGCCAAGGAGGGCACAGGATGGTCAGGTGGACTGGCCAGGGGCTTGAGAACTCAGCTCTGTGGGTGGTAAGCAACTCTCAGCTCCTGCCCCTTCTGGGCTCTGTGCTGGGACCCCCAGGTGGGGTCTCCAGGACCAGGCCCTAGCCAGAATGTGAAAGCCACTTTGGTTTACTCCAGAACACAGTTAAATACATGCTCACAGCCCAGGTGCCCGGTGGCAGTGACCTGGAGGTCCCCAGACACCTCATATGGTAATCAGAATTATCCAATAACTCTCCAGCCACTAATTGGTAGTTACCCTTTAGTTCCCTAGGGCAGGGTAGTAATTCTCATCCCCAAGAGCCACACAACAAGAGCCATTTACTAGGGTTGGGGAAATAAATGCAGCAGAGAAACGCTCACACTCACTTCTTCTCAACAGCCTCTGATTCCTCCTGTACAGTATTTGCAGCCACTTTCATTCACCTTACACCAAAATTTACACCAACCATGGAGGGTAATTTACTTTTTGTGCCTTTAACGACCAGCGCATTCACACTGAAGACAGGAGGGAACATCTTAGATATTTGTGCAAATTTTCCTGTTTGTCTGCAAAGCTAAAGTGTGTTGAGATTCACATGTGGGTGAAAGGGACAGAGGGAGACACGTCTTGTCTTTTTCATGGATTCCAGTGTTCCAGGGCACAGCCAGGACCTGCTCTGACAGCCTCCTGACCTGTCAGCCCAGGAGCCAGGTGGCAGAGTGGAAGCGCATCTGCCAAACCCTTGGAAGAAGCAAATGTGCACCCAAAGCATCTGCCTTCCTTGTGCAGCCTCACCCACGGCTGCTCCAGTCAATGTTATACCAGAGCTCTGCCTCAGCCTGGGGCACTGGCCATCCCTTTGCCCACTTCCCATAGCTCTCCTCTCCCAGACCATGGCCTTTCTTTGTAGGGTTTGGACCAGCTTGTTGAATATGTGGTTTGTGAGCTTGCAGACTAGTGGGAGACTGGCTTTGCCCTGCAAGCTTACCATGCAATTAACCTGCAGGAGCAATGCAAGAGTCTGATGGAGCAGAGTGGGGCCATGGGTTTCCATCTCTTCAGGTCGTCTCCAAGCCCAGCAGCTCTCTGTCTGCCTGTGTTACCTGCTGCTTCAGCCAGTTTCCCATCAGATTGCTGGACAAGCCTAAGACAACTTGATCTCCGGAGCCTGGTGGAGGAAGCCTAGCTTGTAATTCAGTGTTAGGAAGGGATTGGGACCATCCAGTGTGTCACTTGCCATCCCAACCAGCAGTCAGGCCCACTGGCAAGGGAAGGAAAGGCTGACAGCCGCCCACCAGCAACGAGCAGTGCTGCCACTCTCCGACATTCACTCGGACTCACAGCCTTTCATCATTCCTGAGTGATGAATAACCACCCTAATGAATGGGGGGAAATTGGATTAGTGCTGAACACCCATGTGGTTAAACTGTGCCTGATTAAACCCCCATCTGTGCAGGGAAAGGCTGAGTCTCACCACCACTCGAAAACCAGGGAGCTGGCAGCACTTTTACATGGCCTCATCTGCAGCCTGTTTGGACATTTCAGGTGTTCAGGAGCATTTTCTCCCTCCAGTCCTGGCAAACTCCCCCTTGAAGGCTGAGCTGGAAAGTTTGGGGCTGATTTTCTTCAGTCTACTGATTTTTTCCCAATTGATGCTTTTGCAGCTAGAAGAGGGAAGATGTACAAGACTTCAAGTCATCTCTGAGCTTGCTACCAGGTCCCTGCCTCAGCTGGGAAAAATCAGTCTCATTCCCCATGCCTCAGTTTCCCCTGATCATTCCAACTGATTCATTCCACTGTATTATTCCAAATGATACAAGCAACAGCTTCTTACATGCAGAGACTGTTTTCTTTAAAGCAGAGACTGTCTCACACTAAGAATTTGCCTCAGATTCTGGCCTGTGCAGAAGCCACCTCTGCCTTTCTTGATGGCTTTTCACAGACCCCTTAAAAACATACTGGGGACACTGATGGGACTGATACTTCATAAGACATGGGTGCCAGCACATGGAGATAGAAACCTACCAGGACCAAGCGTGCAACTAGAGAATTCAAGGCTAGGAGAGATGCCAGAATCCTCTGTGATTGCCTCTGAAATTACCCAGGCCAGGTCATATCAGCCTGCCTCCAAAAACCAAACTTGGATTTGCTTAAATCACCTCTATTAAAGACATGGTGGATGGGCTTATTTCAGCCCCTCTCACTGCCAAAACAACTGGAAAAACAAAACAGATGTTATTTTTAGGTCATTTTCTCTTGGATTAAACTCGGGTCCAGAGTCACATTTTCCCTTTCTCAGTTTCATGAGCCACTCCTTCAACAATTCCTCACAAAGTGACCAGGGGCCCTCACACTTATTTTGATAAGCTCAGTACACCAGACCCTACAAGACATTTCCTCTGGGCCCAAAATCCCACCACGGCTCTTCCCTGTGCCAGCTCTAGTGGCACCTCCATCCTGCCATCCAGGCAACGGCACTGACCTTCCATCCCAGGAAGCTCACAGCCCTTGGATGGCCACCCCTTGCTGCAGGCCCAGGGGACAGAAGTGGTATCTGATGCCAGGCTCCTGCCCACTCACAGTCCTGGATGCTTGGGACTATACTGGAGGAGGAACAGCCTCACGGGCAAACATGACATGCCAGTGCTACCCCAAAGGCATATCCCAAGCAGTCCTTTCTACTCCCCTCCCAAAACACAGGACCATTCACATCCAGGACACTGCAAGACATTGCAAAACTGCACATCCCACAGCAGAATCTGACCCTCCACCTGGTCTCCAGCTCTGGCCAGCGCTGCTCCATCCTTCCCCAGCCTCCACACCCCCACATGGAGGACCAAGAACTTGATGCCTCACAAGCCTGACCATGAGCACTTCAGATCAGCACAACCCAGGGTCTGGCTGCCAAGTGCTTTTGGCATTGATTTTCTCTCACACTTGTATGGGATGAGTCTGCAAAATCTGCTGAAGGGGCATTGGCGTGTAATGAAACACAGTTGCTGCTCTAACTGACTGCCTGGCAACTCTGCAGAAGAACCAAGGTGCAGACAATCAAGCCAGACAACAACCTCAGATGGCTTTTCCTGATTTCCATGCAGGATCAGGCTGTTTGTCCCTGGGCCCCCTTGGATTCACAAGAAAAACTGTTGTCTTTGCATCTCATTGAGCTTAGCCGCTAATGCTGCTTTAATTGCTGGGCTCCTTTGCTACCAGTTCCCAGGCAGGCAGGTGCATAGCTGACAAAGTCAGTGTCACTGCTGTCCCAGCCTCCCTGCGAGGTGGCTGTGGGGCCACCTCACCTCAATGGTGCCAGCACAGGGACCCACAGGCACCCAGGGCAGGGGGCTGCAGGGACCCAGGGGGATGATCAGCATTGACCCTTGCAAAGATGGCATTACAGTCCAGCACAGTGCCACAAGGGAGCCCAAAAGCCCCCAGCCCCTCTCCCCATTTCATGTCCTCATCAAGGAAACTTTCCAGCCCAGAACAAGGGTGCCACCAAGGATCTGCTGCAGGCAATGGGAGTCGAGGCTCTGTAACACCCAAGCTCCTGCCCTAGACCTCAGGTACATCCCAGCAGCAAACCCTGGGGCTGGGACTACCCATCCTGGACTACCCCACCAGCTCTGCCCCTACACTCCTGTATTCCACCCACACCAGAAACAACTTCAAGCCCTAAATCTACCCTCCTCCAAGGACTGTGCCATGAAAACCCCAACCCAGTCTCTCTGCAAACAACTCGAAAAAGCTTTGCCCTCCAGCTCCAAGACTGAAGGTAGAGGGGAGCCCTCACTGATGCACTGAGCAGGGAAGGGTTGCAGGTGCCAGTGGCTCTTCAACCATAATGAAAGTCTCAGGTATCCCAGCTCAGCCAAATCACCTCCTATAGATACAGCACGGTGCTGGAGTAGCAATAAAAGTGTCAGGGACATCTCCTCGTGCATCACCAGACTGCAGCATTTCGGGAGCAGCCTGCGCAGAGGTTAATTATTGCTTCCCTCTCTTCCCCTCTCGCTCCCAGTTTAAGATGGATCTGACTGTCAGGAGGGGTGACAGATGAAGACAAAGCACAGGTACGGCTCCCATGAACTCTGCGCCTGCCTGTATCATCCTAGAGCAGCTGGGAGCTCATGGAGCAGAGCTGGGGGGAGGCAGAAGAGAGGGTGAGGAGGGGGGAAGAGTTGAGAAAGCAGCAACCCTACCAACGCTGGAATGGATCTGCTGCACGGGATGTGGTGTTGCTGGACTGGGAGAGAAGAAATTGCAACTCCTTTCTCCCTACTCTTATGGTAGAAGGTTTTATTTTCTCCTTGCCTCTTCATGCAGTTTCAGGACTTTTCATAAGATTGGTATAGACCTTTCCCTGAACTTCAAGGAGAACATGAGAAAGAGCATATGGTCAGATGCCTTCTGTTCCATGGAGTCCCCACCACTGGAAACATAAACATGTATTTGAGCATCTCCCCCTTGATATTTGATGCTAGAAAATCTGAGATCAAGATCCCAGTTCTGCCACCATCACAGGTCTCTGAAGTCCCACGCCATAAAGGAGCCTCTGGTTGGAACAACACTTAAGTCTTTTGGGTGGAAGAATGTTTAGGGGCACTGTTATGAGCAGTTTGCAGCAGACAGACAGCTCTGAGCATCCCTCCTCCATGTACAGTGACAGATGACTTGTCCTTCATTTTCCTCCCTGGCCAGGGGCTTTAGTGCTAGCATGATCACTGCCATTAAAACCTTGCTTTGACCACTGGAGGTGGAAGAGATGACCATGATCTTTCTCTCTGATTCTCAGGACACAACCCTCTCTCCAGAGGAGCTTTCAGATTTCCTGGCCTGTTCTGACCATCTTTGTCCTCCCAGTGACCAGACCCACTGCCCAGGAGGCACCCAGACCCCCTGTCCCCAGCAGGGACAGGACACAGCTGCCTTCAAAGTAGCTTCTCTCCATTTTTCAGCCAGATGGGGAAAATCAGTTCCTATGCAGCAGACAGGAACACTTCAGGCTCTCCCAGGAAAAGCCAGCTGCTTTGTCTCCCAGGCAGTTTTTCAGTAGTTACGGGATGCTACGACAAGGGAGCACGTGCCCTGCTGTTGCTGCTTTTCCCCACTGCCCCCACATGGGAATTCCCCAGGCATTGGCCTTTTCTGCTCCAGGATGGTTTCAAGGAGTTCGTCAGGAAGATGGATTTGTGCCCCTTCCCCTGGTGCTCCCCACAATCTGGTTTAGCTCTCACCAATGCAGAGGAGCTGCCAAAGCAGCACTCAGCATTTGGCTTCTGGGGGCCTGCAGGCTGAAAACTATGAGCCTGGGAGATGCGCTGGCTCCTCAGGGCAGAACAGCACCTGGGTCTCCATCTCCTGCCTTCCCTTTGCACACAAGCACAGACAATGCAGCCAGTTCAGAGGGGCAGAGCTGCTCCCAGACACCCAGGATGGGAAATCACCCCCTTTCCCATTCCCAAAAGGGTTCAGATTCTATCCTACGTCATGAACTGAGGGATGAGAAATGCCAGCTTTGGCAGTTTTCATCACCATGGAAAGGCTTTCACAGATGACCCCAATGGGAAGGTCTGCCTCAAGCCATTCCCAACCAGTGCCTTTCCAGGCTTTCCAGCTGTTTCAGCCTCGTTTGATACCATTTAGCTGCAGTTGCTGAAGGAAACATCACTTCAAATTAAACCAAAGGGGAGCACTTCAGCTGGACAACTTTGAAGTGGGAGGTTTTGATAAAAGCCTGTATTTCCTCCCCCTCTTGATCTTTTTTTCTTCTCTTCTTCAAATGGTGAGCTTTGGCATGGCTGCTCCCGCATGGCCAAGGGAAAAGCTGCAACTCCCCCCAGGGACATCTCTCACTCAGCCAAACAACCTCTCCCACAGGATGATGGGCTCAGTACCAGCAAATGAACCAAAGTTCAATTCTTCTGTATCACCCAGCAGATTTAAAGCAAAGCCACCCAGAGGTCGTTTCTCCCCCCATGTGCACCCTGAGAAGGCCAGCTCCCTGCTGCTAGGATGGTGCAGACCTTGGAAGTTATTTCCAAGGACTAACATTCCTAGAGAAAGAGCAGCACAATTGTCCTAACCCACTGCCAGCCTGCCCCATGGCTTATACACTGAGGTTGCCACATTGCAACCAGGGTAGGATGGCCTCTTCAGCCCCAGAAGTGTTCTGTCTCATTTATACCATGGGAATAAATGAGAAGATACTTTTAAGCTGCCATTTAGTTACCCCCTGCTTTCCAGACAGCTCCCACAACCCCAAGAGGTTCTCATCTCCCCAGCTGCTTTCCCAAACTCTTTGAAACCTCATTGCTCAGCCCTGGGCAGGCTTGGCCATTAGTGCACGGAGCAAGACAGGGCTCTGCCCAGTCCTTGGGTGGAGACGCATCTCCCACCTCCTCCTGGCCAGCCCTCCTTGGGAGGGTGGGGGGAAGCTGGAGCACCCCAGAGGCAGGTAGTACATGTGCTTGCTGGGGAGGACATACAGGGAAGCCTGAGCATCCCTCCTCATGTGACAGCTAAACAAGCAGAGAAAATTAAATGTGCTGTTTGATGGCTGCCTGGCAGAGCCAGAGTCTCTCTCTCTTTTAATAAAAGGCCTCTTTCCCGAAGTCGCTCAGGCTGCAGTGAGGGCTGCAGCTTGTGAAGTGTGAGAGCCCTTCACATTTAATTAAACACCCCATCAAAGCCTGCCCTGTGTCAGCAGAGCTTGCCACACTGCCAGAGATGCCCTGGCACCTTGCTTACCCTGCAGCCCTCACTAGGTGAAACCCTGACCTGGGCTGCTTGGACACTCCTACCCCCCTGCGTCTGCATCCTCAGCACAGGCAGAGCTGGGCCCCAGCTTGCCTGGACTGCATGATGCCACTCCGAACCAGGCTGCCATGCCCTCGGATATCAGTGTCCAGAGGGCACCTAGGCCTTGCAGAGCTACCATCCCCTGTGATGTGATCTCTGCTCTGCAGAGGAGTTGAGACCCAGCAGCTTATTATATGCATACTACAGAAATGAGATTCCCCTGGAGGTCTCTAGAGTTATGAGACAGCCAGGGACAGGGGACCATCTCAGTGGGTCCAGCCCCATGGTGGACCATACTGCCCCTCCACATCTTTGACCTACAACTACAGAGACCACCTGGCAGTCAGGATGCCACGGCCATGGCCTCCCTGAGCCCTGTGTGCGGTCAGCACCAGCTTCCGCCCGTCACCAGCTCTGGTCCTTGTCAGCCTGAGGAGGGGAAATGCCCTGCTCTTGCCCAGGGCAGATAAGAGAGATGGATAAGGGTAGGGGCAGAGGGGAGGCCAGCATTTGGGTAGCTTGGCTGGCTTTTTTGGAGAGCACTTGCTTTGTTGACCTGCGGCTTAACCCTTCCTTCCCCAGGGCCAGGGCAAGTTGGCAAGCTGGAGTTTGAGACAACACCTGAGGATCCTATCCTGATGTTCTCAGTGCTTTCATCCCTCTTCCCATGTTCAAAGTGAGCTTTGTTGAGCTAGAAATCAACAGCACTTGTTTCTGACTCCTCCATCCTTGGGCAGGACAGGCAGCATCCGCTCTCCCAAAATGCTTGTGGGGAGAGTGGGACTGCCATTCCCATCCTGCAACCACAGCAGCCCAGTGGCTAGTGGTTTGTTATCTACAGACATGGGGGCTTCAATTCACTGGCTGCAGCCGTACTTGCAGAACACACCAGATGAGAGCTCGCAAGACCTTCTTGGTCTCACTGACCCCAGCGAAGATGCAGTAACAGTTTTTTTATTTTTCCTGTTTTTTTCCTCCCTACCTGAGCTCTCCTGGCAAGGAAGGACTGGCTCCATCAGGTGTCCTGGAGAGATGTTGTACAGCCACCCCAGCACTCCACCACATACAGCAACATATAGCAAAACAGGAATCATGGATGGGATCAGGAGACACAAGTTTCCTGCTGTTTCTGCCTCAGAGAGGGAGGCTCTTAAAGAGGAGGCCTCTGGCTATGCTTTGGATGTGGATGTCCAGCCAGGTGAATTTTGGGGGTTCTTCACTAGTCACTCAGAGTTACTGTCCCATGCTCCCCTCCTGCACTCCCAAACCAGCTGAGCCCAGGCAGCCAGGAAGACTGCTGATGGGTCCAAGCACTCCACGACCCACTGGGGCTCAGGGGCTGCTCTGTAGAGAGCCCATCACTCACACTTTCAGGCCTGCCAAGCCAAAGGCACGGTAATTGCAAGCCAGATACTCCTCCACTTCCGAAACTGTGCGCTCCGGCAGGGACCAGGCACAGGGGCTCCCATTTCCGCCTGCCTCCGGCTGTTACAGAGCAGAGAAGTGACAGAGAGCAGCCTCGGGGCAGAAAGGGCTTCGAGGAGAGACAGCAACCAGCTCTCTGATAAGGCAGGTCCCTGCTGAGCAGCTCCTTACTTCCCAGATAACATGCTCCAGGCACTCTCCGAAGGGTACCTGTGCTCTCTGCAGGTTGTGCACTGGCACCAGTTATTTGCCTGCCTCAGCTCATTCCCCTCTCCCCCTGGGATCAGACACCACGAGGAGGTGAAAGTCCAGCCCAAGGCAAGTGGTGCTGGGCACACAGAGCAGACCTAGGACATCAAGGGAGAACATGAGTTGAGATATAACAAAGACCATCTCCATGCCATCCCCATATACCATCACCAGCAGATCTTTCCCCAGCCGACCATAAGTGAAAGTCAAAAAGCCACCCCACCTGCATTGCAAGGAGGATCCACTCCATGTGAGGATCCTCCATGCCTTCCTTGGGCTGGTGCTATTCCTGATGGCCTTGCACAGGGAACATCACCTCAAGGGAACAGGCAATGTGCCTTGGCTGGATCCACGTTCAACATCGCACCTGGTGCCTCAGTAGTGGACACACATGAATCACGTCAGCGGCCCTTGGGCTTTTAAAGCCAGAGGTAACAGACCTTTCAGCAAACACAGCTGAGAAAAAAGGCAGTATCAAGTTAAATACTTTTACAGGCTCCACCATGTACTGAAGCTGGTAGAAGCAAAGAGTGTTACCCAGCATCAATCCCAGCAGGAGCCCTCTGCTGTCAACACCAGCTAAAGAGCCCACAAAAGCTGCCCCACGCAGAGCCCTGCCAGCACTCCAGCCAAGCTGGAAGACAGAGGCTGCCTGTATGGCTTTATCTGGCTGGAAAGCCCTCCTTAAGATAGGAGGCTGCTTGCTCTGTTGGAAGCAGCTGCAGGTGCCCTGGAGTCCCTGGCTCGGCCCCAAGCTGTCATTTGACTGGCATAGGACAAAACTCCCCCCATCTCCCACCACCTTGGTGGGGAAGGGACTCTGTTGTCTAATACAGCACGAGCAGAGCTTGCATCCAGGAAACAGCCTCTCCTTGAGGCCATTCCCCCTAGCTAGAGCACAGGGCAGTCGTACAAACCTCATTTCCATGGGGAAGCAGCAGGAACAGTCCCCTGCACCTTCTCACCCTTCTTCTAGCTATTGGGCTGGTCTCTGCAGGAGCAGGTACTAGGGCTCACCAAAAAGAAAGAGTGCTGCTGGGATGCAAGACCAAGGAGAGGAGTCAAAAATGCCACATCCCCGGGGGAAGAGTCAGCATTCGAGTGCCCAGTGAAGCCCACAGCAGGGACAGGGAGGAAGCAGTGCCCAGCTCCATATTAGGTGACACATGTGGGATGTCACCACCTTCTTCACCCCTCATCTTTGCCACAGAGGTTCCTCCAGAGGTAGCTGGACCAGCTACCTCACACCCAGCTCTAACCCTCAGTTGAGCCACCTTCCCACAGATCTCCTGCTTTTCACCAGCCCTTGAGCAGATCCATGGCTTGAAGGGACAACCATACAGCCCAGCGGGCAGCACACAGGCTTGCTACAGCGCCAGCCACCAGCTCCTGGCCCCCACACCTTGCAGCACCTCACCTGGCACAGCCACACCATCCCCAGAAGGCTCAGCTGCCCCCTCTGCCTGCTTTTAAAGGCAGCCCCAGGGGTTGCAAGGGTGGAGCAGGGCAAGGCTGCCCAGGTGGAGCTGGGTTAGGAGGGGATGTGAGTGAGAAAGACTTGGGGGAGAGAGATTAAACCTAAGGCTCTGATCTGCTTTTGCAAGCATGCGGTGATGCCAGGGCAGAGCTCTGCCAAAGCTGCCCTGGGTGGCTGGGCAGCAGCAGAGAGTGTAGCAGGCAGGGTGCAGGCAGCAGGCAGCATTTCACACCTTGCCCTTGCCCATGTAATAATCCCCATTTCCCCTTAGTCTCGTTCACATCTCCATGTCCCTGTGGTCCCAGGTTGGGGGGCACATGGCAAAGGGAACCTGACTCTGTGTGTTCCTGCAGTCATCTTGGCCAGCCTCCCCCCACAGCTAACACCCCGCCGCTCGCTGTGACTGATATGGGGAACCTGGTGCTTTTATTAAATTCTTTGCTTCCTGTTTTAAGCTTAATAATAAATTGCATGTCACATTATGGCTGTGTTTATTAAAACCCATTGGCGTGGGCTCCGCTCTGCAACAGCATTTGAATTATTGAAAACAACCCCCCATGGAGACCTATTTGCTGCAAACGCAGGAGGATTTATTTCCATTTTGTTTATCAGATGGTGTAAGTGCTGGGTGGAGGCAGGGAAGCGGCCTTGCTCTTTTTATTTTCTCCCTGAGCCAGCACAGCAAAGTGAAGGGGTGTTGTGCTGAGGACACCAGGGAAAAAGCCACCACCCCCAGGGATAAGGACGGGTTGGGGACAGAAGTCCCAGGTGTAGCTGGCAGTTCTGTCCTGCTTGTCTCCCTAGCTCTGGTTGAGTTCCCCACTGAGGCACTGTGCCTCAGTTTACCCATTAGCAGAGTGAGGTTACAGCACCACAAGTTTCCATCCAGTTGTGACCAGCATTCATCTCAGACTGGCCAAGACCCCTGCCAGAAGCCATTGATCTTCTGTGGGAGATACCCATAGTGCAGAGGGGGTGGTGGCAGCAGGGTGTCCACAAGGGGTTTTGACCGTTTTGCAGCCCTGGTTTAAAGCACAGACCCAAGGACAGTGGTTGAACATCTCCAAGCTCTGCCTCACCCCAGCTGTGCCTGCCATAGCCACCCAAAGCTGGTGTCGAGAGGATGCTCTGGCTTCTGTGATCATCCCGAGGGAGTGTTTAGCACCCACGTCTCTTGGGATGGCATCGCCCTTCCCAGCAAGGCAGACCTGCTGCCAGGGGTGGAGGGAGAGTATGGAACAGGCAGGGCTGGATGTGGGGGTCAAGGTGCTCCAGGGGTGCCCCATGTGCCTTCGCCGGCCACTCAGCACGGTGGCAGGGCTCGGCGTGGCCGGTGGCTTTGCCAGGAGATGGCACTGTTTAGCTAACCACGCCAGTGGCCTAAATCTGGACTCTGGGATGGAGGAGCAGATGCGCCTTCTGCCCGGGCCGCGGCCGGGGGCAGGTCCCGGCATCCCCGAGGGCAGGGAAGGACAGGGACAGCCTGTATTCGCTGCTGGATCGTATCTACCTGCCAAACCTCGTGGGGTTTCCCTGCGGACCACAAGCCCCTGTGGCTGCTCGGGATGCCCGCTGCCAGGGGAGCTCTGGGCAGCGCCGGGGGGATGCGAGAATGGGGGGGGGCACTGGGGGTGTCAGGCCGGCTGTTTGGGGAGCAGGGCACCCTGATGTAATTTCTGGGTCGGTCGCTGACCATCTCGGTGGGCTTCTGGCCCATGGTGGTCCCTGAAGTGGTCCAGGAACCGGGATGGTGCCCCTACACTGAAGGCTGGAGCGCTGGGAAAAGCCGAGGTCCCACCAGCAGCCTGCAACTGGGGCTGGGCGCGACACGAACCGCGTGTTTAGGGCAGAAAGCAGCTGCTTTGGAGGCCGGGGGGGATGGGGGATGGACCGTTTTACCTGAATTTCCCCCCAGGAACCCAGCGCTGCGAGTGCACGACAGGGGTGGCCGAAGGGCTTGGTGGTGGCAGTGCCAGCCCCGGGCGCACACCCACTGGCGTCCCGTGGGTTTTTAACCAGCCACGTTCGGCTCCCTCAGTGTGTGCCTTCAGGGTCCTCCTGGTGCCGGCAAGACCAGCCCCCTTTCTTCGTCCGCAGCCTGGCCGGTGTCCGGGCAGGTACCCGCGCCCTGCTCACCCCAGCGGCACGGAGGTGCCGGGGCCGGGTCGTGCCGGGGCCAGCGGCCACGTTAGCGCTTCTCGGTCCAGCTGACCCCATCCCTGACGTCAGCCCGACATCGGGGCCCAGCTGCTGCTCCCAGTGCACGCAGCTGGGCTGGCGGGAGCTGCTCGGCCCCCACCGCCCCTGGAAAGCAGCCTCCCCAAAAACTGGCCAGCCAAAGGGATATGGTGCTGCATGCCGTCAGGGCACACTCTCTGTCCCCACGTTTGGCCCGGTCCCTGGGAGTCTCTGCAGAGCATCTGCAAAGCCTTGGGAGGTCCCCTCCTCAGGGCAGGGGCTGCAGGAACATCTGAGCAGCCAGCAGCTGACCAAACGTTTTTAGAGCCAACAAATAACCTCAATTAAGCTCCGTGGCAGTGACCGATTCCAGTCGTGCAACAATATTGGCTCCTTTAATTTTTAAGTGGCTGAAAACAGCAAGACCAGGAGTCGGTGTGGAGGACAACAGCCCCCTCTGTTCCCCTGGGGCTGCTCTGCTGCCCCTCGTTTTGGGGGCAGTAGAGTCCCAATACTGGCCGAGCTGCCAGCCTGCAACTCAGCCCTGTCCCACACTGGGATCTGAGGAAGCTGTGAGACACAGGCCCCAGTTTGGTTAATTTTGGCCAAGGGTTCTGAATCAAGCTCCCCCCATCTCTCAGCCACCATGTCTCTGCTGCCTTTCCTGCAGAGCAGGAGCAGGAGCTGACAGTATCCTCCGTCAGGTACCCATGAGATACCACAGGGACCAGGTACAGAGCTGATGGAGGCAAGGACTAAGACCAGAATGCGGATGTCCACCCATGCCTAGGCAGAGCATTGCCCCGCAGTGCACATGGAGAGCCATGGATGGGGGTTCGACCTAGCCAAACCCCCAGCCAGCCCAGTGCTGCACCCACACCCAGCATGACCTGGATTCATGCTGACATGGGCAGGGCAGGCCAGGGGAGCCTGGCCCTGGGGAAGGTTGGCATGGCAGCCCTGGCCAGGAGCCAGGTCCAGGCACCAGCAGGGAGCCCGGTGAGCAGCTCTTGCCTGTTGAACCTCTGAGACATTCTCGGGTTTCCCAGCGGCAGCCTCAGCCTAAGCATGGCCCAGTTGCACCAGCCAATTTGTGTGCAAGACAGGGAGGAGGATCAGGATCGGTGGAAACACCTTGGCTTCTCTGAAAGAAGGTTTTGCACCCAAAAAAAAGCAAAACAAAAGCCAACAGCATGTTTCTGTCCCTGGTGCCTCCTGAACACCCTCTGACTCTGATCTAGCAGCCCCAGGAGAACGCTATTACAGTTTTAGGTGGAAGGAGAAACCGAGGTATGGGTAGCTTTTGCATTTCCCCAGCTGAGAAGGGGTTTGCTGCCAGAGAGGACAGGCAGCCCTGCAGGCAGGGTGGCAGTGCTGCTGGCTGTGCCCTGTTAGGCTGCAGCACAGGGGCCAGGGCTAGTCCAGCTTCACCATCTGCAGGAATTTTTCTCCACTGCCAACTCCAGACAAATCCCTTTTATTTGTTTGTTCAGGTTTCAATGCTGTAATTGCATCATCTGAGCCGGCTCTCGAGAGAAAGAGGAAGAAAAGTAACGAAAAGAAAAAACAAGGGCGGGAGAGCAGCGCCCGAGCCACCAGCCTCGTTGCATCCTGCCTGCTCCTGCCTGGGGACCAGCCAACTCCTTCCTCCTCGGGCCTGGCTTCCTGCCGCAGCTCCAGACCTCCCTGGAGCTGGGACCAAGTAACCAGGAGTGATTTGGTCCATGGGGAGCTTATGAATCCCAGAAGTCCTGTAAAAGTTGCTGGTTTTGGTGGGCAAAGCACCCTTTGAGTGGAGCTCAGCCCCAGAATGCCCATGGGAAGGGGTCTGGCCAGCCCTCTCTGGGCACAGAGCAGTGCAGCACAGCTCTGGGCTTCCTTCCCAAGCTTCCCCAAAATAAGAGTTTGCTCTAAATCACCAGCTCTAGGAGGCAGGTGGGGTTTTTTATAAAAATGGCACATTTCCAGCAGAAACAGGAATGCCTCCTTGTCCTTCTCCAACCAGGCACAGAGCTGCTCTGCCCCCTCCATGCTGGCACGGCTGCGGGCACAGGACCTCAAGATGAAGACGGGTAGAGGTGGGATGGGATCTGGTCTTATGAAGGTGCAATGAGCCAGCTCGATGCATCCCCACTGCACAGAGGATTTTCTGCTGGGGACCCCAATCCCCATGCAGGGTGAGAGGGGCAGGACCCACACCAGGGCCAGTGTGAGCACTGGGATGGGCAGGAGAGCTCATTGACCCAAGAATTCCTTGACCCAAGAATACCCACAATGGACAAGGTAGCATGCACGGTGTTTGTACCCTCCCTCACCCACAGAATAATCCTCATGGATGCAGGACAGGTGACTGGTCTGTGTCAGCTTTGACCTTTGTGTATATTTTAACTAACATTAACTAAAATGGCAAAGTAAAGAGCTGCGTGGAAGGGAAAGCTCGAAATCGGTCAAAAAAGGCCAAAGCCTTTCTGACCACGTGGGCAGTTGGGCCAGAGAAAAGACAGCACTGAAAACCACAAGTGTTGGGTTTCCTCAAATCACTACTTTTCTGGCTAAAAACAAAACAGAGTAGAAGGATGTTTTGGCAGGGGACCCCAGAGACCCAGGGAGAAGCCTGGCTGTCCCTGTGCTCAGAGGATGCAGATCAGCCCCAGGGGTGAAGCACCGGGTTCCATGGCCAGGTCCCAGCCCTGCTCCTGTTTCCCCAAAATGCTTTGCACAGGGCAGAGATGTCTGTCCCCTAGCCTTCTTCTCCCAGGGGGGCTGCTTCCACTCCCACCTCCTTGTCGCACATGGCATGGCTGTCCCCGCAGAGTCCCACCTGCCACCACATCCCCACTCGGTGCCAGAGGACAGACCCACCCCACCCCAGGAGCCACCACCCTGTCCCAGCTCTGCATCACCAACCAGCTGGTGTCCCCTACCCCAGGACCCTAGCAAAGAGATGTGCCACTCTGTCCCCCACCCCAAAAGAGAGGCTGCTGTGCCAGGACTGTTCAGAGAAGGAGTTTTGGGCTGGAGAGTGCTTGCTCCGGAGATGTCCCTGGCTCCCAGGAACAACCGCTGTAGGCAAGGTGATTTCTGCAGCCAGGCATCTCCGGGCTAGTAATAGTCCTCCTCGCTCTCCACGTAGTCCTCTGGCATCATGTGGGGCTTCGGCAGGGAGAAGCCGGTCAGGTTGAGCTGGTCTGAAATGGCAGTGTGAGGACAATGTGACATTGCCTCCTCCAGTGCCTGTCCCCTTCCCTGCCAGGGTCAAAGTCAAGCCACGCATGGGAGCTTGCTGGGGCAACCCTGTGCTCCAGTAGCTCCCACCATACCAATGCACCCTGCCCAAATATCCCCTCTTTTGTTCCCGTGAGAGCATGGGGACATGGTGCTCACCTGGTGTGAAGACAGTCAGACTGGCTAATGCCACCACCTCCCCAACCCTGTTCCTGGCAAAGCAGCGGTAGGTGCCTTCATCTGTCACCCGCACACCCTGGATCTGGAGCCAGCCCGTCACTTCATATTTCTGGGGACCACCTCTGAACTGCAAGAAGGGGGGATTTTGGTTAGTGCAGGGGTCAGGAAAGCCCTCTGTAGAGCTGGAATGGATAGGAAGGGGGACATAAGCCCAGGGAAACTCTTTTCCCCTCCACTGAGTACCACTCTGGGGGCAAGTACAGACCCCCTGGATGCAGGTCCCCTCTTTTCCCACTACCCAGGGGAGGTGGGGTGAATGGGCATCTTCTTGCCCTCAGGAGCAGGGAGCCCTGCTTTGGGCAGGACCCTGCAGACACACCCAGACTCCCAGCTGTGTCTCCAGTGCCACCGTGGTCCCCAAACAGGAGGATGCTGGAGTGGGTGCTCTGCAGGGTGGCAGAAGCGAGGGGGCATCTGTGCCATGGGTACAGCAAGCCAGGACAGCTGAAAGGAGCCCTGAGTCCCCTGTTTTCTGTTTTGGCAGGCAGCGAGGTCCTGGGATTGCTGGGGCGCCAACCATGCTATTTTCTGTTTGTCCTCAGCAAGAAATAGACTTTTCCTGACCCAGCTGGGCTGCAGCTATGTTTGCAGGCTGCTATTATGATGCAGTGGCTGGGGGTGGAGGACAGCTGATTCCCTTCCAGCCAGGCAGGGTAACCCTGCTTAGGATAAAGGTTCTTGACCAGACACTGCAACAAGCTATTGGGTAGCTTGAAGGGCAGAAGGATGGAAGGGGACCAGCACACCACTCCACAACAGTGCCAGGTCTCACCCGCCCCCCTGGCTCCCTCCATCCATCCCACCACAGCTTCTTTCTCACCGGAGCCTGGCTGTGGTGCACAGCCCTGTGTCTCTGCCCACACCCTCTAATAGCTGGGCACTATATTTGGGACTGGCCACAGGCAGGGTGCTGACACCTGGGCCTGCAGCTCTGTGAGGGGAGACCTGCTCGGAGCAGCAGGCAAAAAAGGGCAGGAACTGCCTGAGATTCCTGGTAGCACCAGAGGATAATCCAGGCTGAAAGATGCCTTGGGAAGTCCTCTCCTGCAGCCCTGCCAGTGGGGCTGTGAGAGAAGCCGGAAGGCAGAGCAAACTAAAGGCAGTGAAGAGCAAAACTCCCTGCTGCAGGACTCTGTAGGTCCTAAAAATTATTCTTAAGTTTAAAAACTGCTAGAGAAAATTGCAGAAGAGAGCTATATTGATGGCTCCTACCTCCAAGACACCAGCCCTGGCTCAGCCAGTCCTTATGGTGTGCAGGCTTCAGTCACTCCTCATCCCCAGGCAGCCAGGCTTGGCCACCCCTAGAGGATGACCACTCTCAAGTCTGGTTGCCCACAAGCTCTGGGAAGAGCTGGATCATGCTTGGGCTGCATCCAATGCCCTAGGCACACTGCTCACCTGAACAGATATGTGGGGGTCATCTCCGGGCAGCAGCATCTCCATGCCATCCTTCCTCCACTCGATGGATGCCATTGGGTAGGCAAAGACCTCACAGCCAAAGATGACGTCCTGCCCAGTGATGTTCCATGTGTCATAGGGAGGAGAGGTGATCTGGGGCTCTGGGGAGGAGGGAGAGGAGAGCAGGGTTGGCTCAGAAGATGCCTCACCCTTGGCAGGTCCCATGGGCTCTCCTGGACCGGTTCCCTCTGGGGTGGCTGCATTTGGCTCATGTACTGATGCTGGGACACTTTCCATGCCTCTCTCCTCTCCCACCTATGGCAGACCCTCACCTTGCTCCAGGACATGGTCCATCCTTGCAATTGGGACTGAAGGCTCCCTTCCCAGCCCCCAGCCCATGGAAGGTTGCCATCCCTCCTGGTCTCACTTTCCCTGCCTGTGCAGTGATGCTCAGGGACATAGAGGCAGCAGGAACAGCTCAGTAAGAGCAACACTACAAAGTGAAGCTCTCCTGTGCAATCAGAGCACACTCCTCCTGCAGATGAAAGGCTAAGGGTCACTCATCCAGACCAAGACTGGTGAGGATGGATGAGGTGGATCAGCTTCCAGATGAACAATGCCTCTGCTCTGGCACAGGGCTCATGCCAGCAATTAAGGGAGCTAGCAGCTCCCTGGCTGCTGTATGGAGCCAATACCCCAGGTTCCACATGCCTTTCCTGGAGAGATGGAGTGAGGACTACCCCTCCTACCCACACCTGCTCCAGGATCTGGCCCATAGCATGAGCCAGAGGTCAACAGAAGACCTTAACCTCCAAATATACCTGGGGGAAAAACTCAAGGACATGATGATCTACAGAAAATAAAGTCAACCTCAACACCCCTTGGATTATGGTGACAGTACCATCTGAGCTGTGCCAGACTGGACAGGCTGGGCCACGGCCTCCTCACCACTGCCTGTCTCCCTAGCCAGGTTTTCAACAGGAGATGGAAATCACACAGCCAAGTCAAACTGACCCAGGTTTCCATTTGCAGGAGGCAGCCGCATTTCTTGGGAGCACTAGGCCAGTGCGAGCCCAGCACTGCTGCCAAGAATTCACTAACTATTCACTATTCCCTGAAACTTCCCCATCTGCTCCAGCAGGATTTGCTGCTTGCCATAAACCCTGCTCCTACTTGGCAAAGCTGCTCCCAGACCTTTCCAGGTGCCAGATCCACGGGGGCTACCCCAGAACAGCAGAGCTGGGGGACTAAGGGGGATCTGCCACTGTACGGAGCAGCCTCCAGAGCTGCCATATCCTTGTGGACACCGTGGGTTTGCTGCCAGGTAAAACAGTTAAACCAGACCCCCTTGCTTGTCCCCTCTTGATAAGTAGGGCCCTCCATCCCACTGCCCATAAAGCTGCTCCCAGGGCACTACCTGACTCGCAGGGACCCTCATGGGCCACAGTGAGATTGGCATCAGGGTGGGCGCGTGCAACCTCCAGGAACCTGCAGATCTGGGCGTAGGTTTTGCCATCGGAGCCACAGAGGGCCAGGTGGGAGAGGCAGGCGCACTGGGGCTCGGGCACCTCTCCGTGACGCAGGTCCCCAGCATCCAGCCTGCACTCCAAGTGCTCCCCGCACTTGCCATAGAAGTGGTTGGTGTTGTCCAGGTCGCAGATCTGTCCCTCCAGGTTGGCGCACTCCCAGCAGCAGTCACAGGCATCCCGCACCGTGCCAGCCAGGCACCCCCGTGGTGCTGGGCACTCCTCCGGCCGGCACTCAGCACAGCCCTCCCCTTCCTCCAGCAGCCGCTGCCAGCCCCGCTGGAGGTAGTCAGAGGTGCTGGGAAAAGCCTGGCCCAGCTGGAGCAAAGCCCAGTGCAAGGAAAGCAAGGAAAGCATGGAAAGCATGAGGCAAGAGGACCTCAGGGTCTTGGCTGCAGACATCCTCACGGCAACTCCTCTAACCTGGTCCCACCATCACTTGGACAGGGATCTCTGGCACTGCTCTGGCTTCTGTAGCTAGATCAGAGGAGACATCCTGGCATGCAAAGAGGGAGGTTGGACATTATCAGTGCAGGGAACATCTCCCACCCTTCTGGCTCCCAGCTGGCTTGCCCTGAACAGCAGCACTGCAAGATGTGCACAGGAGGGTCCATCCCAGCCCTTTTAACCCCCAGCCCTGCAGCCATGCCCTTCCTACCCTGGGACTCCCCAGCCAGCTCCTACCCCAAGATCCTGAGCATCCTCTGGTGGGAGAGGGCTGCTGACCCCAGATCCACCACATTTTATCCTTCTTCCCTGGCCTGCTCTGATGCCACCACAGCCTGGGGAGCCACAGGGCTAGTGGGGGCCAAACAGGCTGCTCTACATCATCGTGGCTCAGCCAGTTTGTACTCTGCTCCTCATCTCCTTTCAGGAAGCCACTCTCAAGCCAGGTTCCCCCTTCCTTTCCCCGTCACTTTGCAAGAGTCACGAGCCCTTTTTTCCTCCCTCACCATCCAGACAAGCGCAGTGGAGCAGCTGATCCTGCAGACAAGGGGCTCTTTCCATGCTGGAGGCAGCCAGCTGAGAGAAGCTGAGCCAGGAGGATGCTCCCAGTCACGCCTGGCTTTTGTCCTCCTCCCCTCCCTGGCCCATAACCCCTCTTTTTAGGCACCACCTGCCTGAGCAGGAGAAGAAACACCCCCCAAGAAAGCTTTGTGATCCCCTCAGTTATCACACAAGTGACTGAGGCTGAGCACGAGGGAACTCAGCACACAAGCGGGAAGTCAGTGGACTGGTAGCAGGCCCAGCATGGTCGGCTTGTATTGGCACAGTGGGGTCCCTGTCCCCACCCAAGCCTGCATTACCCCTCCACCCCAAGAATGATCTGCTCCAGGCTTCTCATCTCTGCTGGGGGGACCACGGGGTCCCGGAGCCTGTCCCCAGGGGGATGATGATGAACAGAACCTCTTTGTGAATACCCCCCTGCCCGTTACACCCTTCCTTCCCTGAGATGGAGTGAAATTACGGTCCCCTACCCCAGGGCCACCCAGCATGAGGGGCTGGGGAGGGGACTCAGGCTGCCGGACTGCCCCCATCCCTCCTGCTGGGGACAGCACCGAAGGACAGGCTGCAGCCCCCAGCTGCACCCCACAGGCCCCCACCCGCCGGAGCAAACGCAGCCCAGAGCAGGCATCACGGAGATGGCCCGGTCAGTGGGTTACACAGGCACACACCACCCGGATAGCAAACTGCTTTGACCGCTTTACCGGAGACCACCGAGCCCCCCAGGGGTGGAAAGGGGCAAGGGGCACTGCTGCCAGAGCACCCCCCCTAGCCCTCCCTACCCGGGCTGTACACCAAGGCTCTAGCCCCCCGTGGATGCGGGGGACCAGGGGAGGGGAGGGATGACTGCAAAGTTGGTCTCTGGCTTCCCAAGTCCGGGGCGCAGGAGCGGGAGGTCCTGGCTGAGTCCTCGGAAGGGTCTCCCGGGAGCCACCCCGCTGTAAGCCGCCACTTACCGCAGGCGCCGGTGCCGAGGAGCGGCTGTTTCGGGGGGGCCGGGCGGGCGCGCAGTGGCCGTGGCGGGGCTGCTGGCCCCCGGCTGCTCCGGCACCCGCCGTGATGTCAGCGAAACGTGAGTCCCCCCGCCCCTCTCCGGGCCCGCGGCCCTTCCCTGGACCGGGAACCGGCACCCCTTCCCTGCCGGGGTCCCGCTGCACCCCAGCCTCGGGGACACCGGCACCTCCCCGCGGACTCCGACGCCGGGGTCACCCCAAGCTGCGCGTCGGGGCCTGGGCTGAGGCTCAGCTGCGTCGGTGAGGCTGGGGTCGGGGGCAGAGAGTAACGTGGTAGAGGTCTGTGGGGCAAGTGAATGGGGAGAGAGAAAGCCAGGGCTGGACACTGCTGGGGACAAAAGCACCTCTCAACCTGTAACTTGGGTGGGGAAGACTGACCAGCTGCTGCAATTAAACATCCTGGGGGATGTCTGTGCTCACCCCACCCCAGGAGCCAGGCGTGAAGGGCTATTGGGGTGCAAGCAAACGCATTACCTTGGATAGAACAGAGCTGTCGGGAGCAGTGGTGAGGCTGCTCCATGTCATGGTAGCACAAAACCCACGAGCATGAGCTGGGGCTCCAGAGACCCCAACAAGCTGCCTCACTGCTCCCTGCCTCAGTTTCCATGGCTCCGCGGGGCGGGGGACCCAGCCTGCCTTTGCACCACAAGCATGCCATGCATTTGCACCTTGCTACTGGGGGAATCCCACAGCCCACTCCTCTCCTCCAGGCGAGGAATCTGTGGGATTTATTTCCACAGTGAAACTCAGGACCCTTGGAGGATCTGGTTTCCTTCATCACACTGCAAAAATACGCATTTGCTTCCCAATACCCTCCTGCAAATTCATTCGGGGCTCTGGGTCTTTCACTTGGTCATGTTGTGAATCCAGCGATGGCTAAGAGCAAAAAATGCACCAAGCTTCGGCCCCCCTAAATCTGCCTTTGCCGGCCAAACCTCCAGCCCCATGCTACAGAGGGAGGTTTCCTGCCGGCTCTGCTTTCAGCCTCGCATCCCGCTCCCCCTCCGCGGCCCCCAGCCCCTTGGCTCAGGGCTGCCTCCCTCCCCGGCTCCCCTCGCCCGGCCCATCCAGCACAATCCCAGCGTGCCGTAGGTTTTCGGCCCCGTATCCACAACCCTCTGAGCAGCTGGGGCTGCAGCTGCTTTGGGAGTAGGGAAAAAAATCAGGAGGGACTGAGGTTTTCCCACATGCACCCCCAGAGCTGAGCAGAGGAGACAGGCAGAGAGGAGATAGGCTGGAGCTGACCCAGCCAGGGACCAGAGATGCTGAGCCTCCTGGGCTCTCCCCACCATGCTCCATTTCCCCACCTTGGGATGAAGCTTTGCCTGTGTGTTTGGGCACCCCTGTGCCAAGGACACCCTCACCTGCCCCTGCCCCACACAGAGGGCAAAGCTGTGGGGCAAACCTGGCCCCAGATGCCACCTTCAGCCCACACAGCTCCTGGCCAGCACAGAAAGAGAGCCAGCACTTACACACCACTGAAAAATATTCCTGGTTATTTTCTTCCCAGGCAAGGGGACAAGGGGGGACAGACCCACACACAAGGATCCCAGCCCTGGCTACTTCTCCCATGTGCCATGGTCCAGGAACCTGGCATGTCCCTGTCCCCATGCAGTTACCATGGCCTCTGAGTGGCTGGATTCATCCAAGCATCACTGCAGCATCTGTCACTGGCAAGGTAAGGAGAGACCATATCTCAGGATGGAGATCCTCTGGCCAGAGATGAAATCCAACCACAGATCTGAGCAGAGAAACCTCCAACCATGGTCCAACACAACCCAGCACCTGGAAGCCATGGCAGCCCAGCTCAACAAGATGGAGCTCAAACCTAGCAGGTAATTAAACCTCCTGCTTAATGAGACTATTGAATGTGCCAATAAATAGTAGCAGCATAAATGAGGGGTGGAAGGTCTAACCTGTGCTTAATAAGGAGCTGTGCTCAATCACACCTCGATTCAATCAGTGTGGGTCATAGCTGCACCTGGGACTTGCAGCTCCAGTTGCTGGGAGCAGATCCAGGGTGAGGGAGAAAGGGTGGTTGCATTCCCACACGGCCTAGCACTGGGCTAAATCACATTCCTGGCTCCCTGTCCATGCTGGCCAGTTATTCCTCCCTTCTCTTCACTTGCCTTGAGCACAGTGAAACTCCTGAAATTGGGCTTTGAAGGTTCAGCAAGCCTTAAGCACCAGAACCTGCTCCTCCCTCCACAGCAGGTTGCTCTCCATCACCATTTCCCCTCCTGTGATGGTCCTGTTAAAGCCATGAGTCTGTGGATGCTCCTAGCAGACCCACAGCCATGGCATCCCTTCAGAGCTCTGTCAGCTGTATGTGTCCCTGCTGGCATATCCATCATGACCAGTCTGGAGTGCCCCACTGCTCCTGGCCCCACTGACCCTCCTTGGCCCTGGGCTGATTTCCCAGACCACCCCATAGGGATCTGGGGCTTACGGCAGACAAGGCCAAGGAAAAAACCCATCCTGGAAAAAAAGTACTGGGCCAAGTGACTCAACACACATCACGTCAGGGAGGGCTGGCGAGCAGCTTTGGGGCTGGCAGGAATGAGAATGCGGGTTACGTCACAGCAGAAGCAAATGTCACCAGGACGTGCTGGGATAGGGCATACTGCTGGCACACTGCCTGGGGCCATGGTGCTCTCATTCTGATAATAAACCAAATCTCCCTCATTTCACTTCAAACCTGTTGCTGCTCCTCTCAATTTCCTGCCATTCAGAGCAGCCTGATGCAGCCAGGATCCAGCCAGCACACTCCAAGGCCATGTGGCTTTTGGGGGTCCCAGCCGCATCTTGGGCGTCTGCTGCAGGGACAGGTCCCTCTCACCTGCGTGCCAGGCAGGACCTTGCATTGGGAATCAGCCAGGCTCAGGTTTCTCCAAGCTTTTCCAGGGCAAATTCCCCCCCCCCTAGAACAAACCCGTTAGCAAATTCTTGGGGAAACGGTTGCAGCTATGAGCAGGATGGACACGGGGGACTCTCAGGCCAGCCCCAAGGAGCGGTGTCCAGGTGGCAAGAAGTGTTCTAGTCCCCAGGCTGCCACAGTGTTTCTGGCCAGAGGCTGCCAGACCCCTTCTCCCGCAGGAGCCGTGGCTCAGTGGGGCTGGACGCAGCTCGGCTCTTCCTAGGAATCCCGCTGTTTCACTGGGGTTTTTCCATCAGCCCCGCCCAAGAGCAGGACATATATATAACCCGGGGCCAGAAACCAAGCAGTGGGCAGGGTCTACAGTCCTGGGGATGCCCCCTTCTGTCTGCCTGGCCCCCGGCTGACACGGCTATGCCAACTTTGACACCTTGGGGCCGGGACAGTGCGGTTCCCACCACCCTGCGACATGCCAGGCTCCCCCCGCACCTCTGACCACGCAGAAAACAGGAACACCCCTTAAACGTCCCTGCCTGCCCTCCGCAGCACCTGACGGAGAGGGGCAGAGAGGTGCAGGCAGGCGGTGCAGGCAGCAGGCGGAGCAGGCAGATAGGTGCAGGCAGGCGGTGCAGGCAGCAGGCTGCGGGGTCTCTGCTGCCACCTCCAGGGCACTGCTGGCCTCGTCCCCATCCTCTTGCCGTGGCACTGTCCCGGTACCTGAAGCCTGCAGCTGCTGGAGCAATGCATGGCCATCTCAGTTCCCTCCCTCTTCTCCTTGCACTTTAAGATCAGAGGGCTTGCCCAGAGAGGTGGTAGAAGCCCCACCCCTGGAAACATTCAGCGTCAGGTTGGACGGGATTCTGAGCAACCTGATCTAAAGACGCCCCTGCTCGCTTCAGCGGGGTTGGACTAGATGAACTTTAAAGGTCCTTGCCAACCCAAAACATCCTATGATTCTATGAAGACAAGCCCCCTCTTCATGAGACCACCCTGGGGACCCTCACTGCAACGTAGTGTCCTGAGGGGCCCGGGGACACTCCTGGGGTGTGAGGACTCTCTGCTCAGCCCGCCCTGGGTGCAGCTGGGGTGGGTGCTCCAGAGGGTGCTGCCAGCTCGGTGGCACTGTGCCCTGTGTCTGCTGTCCCCTTTGCTGCCCTCCCTTTCCCCAGCCTTCAGCAGCGCCAGCAGGGCTGGGATGCAGCCAGGGAAGGTGACCCACTGCCAGTGCCCCAGCACCCCCCTGCCACTGGGGATGGGCACTGGGGAGGGGGAACCTGCCCACCTCCCCTGCAAGAGGCTGCCCGTTTCCAGGCGTCATTAAAGAGCAATTAGCTGGAAATTAAGCTGAGAACAAGTATTGATTAGCTCATTAAGGCTGGGGGAGCCGGCTGTGTCAGTAGGAATTGCTGCTGCTTGCCCTCATTATGGGCAAGGTTAAAGCTTGCGGTTGGGCAGCTCATTAAAAATGCCAGGGACCAATCGATGTCCCCAGCCTAGTGCCGCCCAGCAACCCCAGCACCCCTGGGGACACCCAGCCACGGTCTTTCAGGGACTGGCCCATGACCTCTGTGATGAGCTGGCTTGGGAGAAGACCAAGCATCCCTGCTCCCCTGCACCCACTGCTGCACCCCAGGCTCCCCCACAGAGGGAGCATTGTTGCCTTTGGGCTTTTCAGACCCCCCAAAAACTCACTGGGTGAGGGATAATCTTTCTCTCCCTTCCAATCAGGTGGTCCAGGGGGCAGGTCCTCCCTAGCCCAATGAAGTGATCAAGTCTGTGGGCTCACAGAAGTGCTGCCAGCTCCAGAAGAGGACAGTCAGTGTGTCCGGTTTACAGGCCAGCACCCCAGACGTGCTCCCTACTACAGCTGAGGTTGTGAGGTCTCAGCCCAGCAGTGCCAGCTTGTGCAGGTGTGGAACAGGCCAAAGGGGATCTCAGGGATGGGATGAAAGAAGCTGGGGACATGTGAACAGGCAAAAGACACTCAGTGGCTCTGTGCGGCCAAACGTTGCTGTGCCACCCTGCCCTGCATCGCAGCTCCACAACTCTGGGGGCTCTTGGGGTGAGCCCAGACTCTGCCTGCCCATCCCTCCAGACCCAGCCACCCCAAGCTCCTGTGTCTCCTATCCCCTGCCCCCTCCAGTGTCCCTCTCATCCTTGTCTCTGCCTCTTGTGGCCACCAGCAACTCAGGGCCAGCTCCCAGTCAGTGCATGCACAGAGGATGTCCCCATGCAGGTTACTGATGCAGCAGAGGGGGGCAGGTGTCATCATTATTTTTGTTTTCTTTGCACTGCCCTGGAAATATATTGTATTCTCAGCTAATCCCGTTCAATTACACCACAATAAAACACATAATAAAAACGTAATTCATTTTTCCCGAGCGCTCCATCTCCCTGTGTCTTGGCAAGCTATTAAAAATTTGTCTTCATTTTTCTGGCAAGAGCCTTGTACCTTTTCATCTTTAATTTATGAGAGCAGAATAGCTACTGACAAGCCCTTATTGCGCGGCAAGGGGCTGCATTATTTATAAGCCGCCAATGGCTGGCTCAGGGGAGATATTTGCAATATGCCGGGGCCAGCAGAAGGAGGGGGACAGATCTCTGATGCGCCTGTCCCAGTCTGCTCCCCCACTTTGGGTGGCTGCTGGGTGCAGGTGTTCGCCTGGCTACCCCAGCGGGGAGCACCCCCTGCCCGGCCTCTGCCAGCCCCTGCTTGCTGGGGAAGCTACAGCACAGGGTGGCTCTGGGCTGCCTGGCCCTTATCTTGCCAGCTGCTGCATCTGCCCATCTTTGGCTTTGCAGCAGCTCTTGCTCCTCCATCCCAGCTCGGTGCAGGGGCTCTGCAGAGCGTGGTTGCCTCCATCCCTCCTCTCCCTGCATGGACATCATCGCTCCTTCTGACTGCCCTGGCCTGTGAGTGACACAGCCACTGCTTGCAGGCTTGCCAGGGGCCCATGACAGCAGTGACGTGCTCTCCGATAGCCACATGTAGAAAGCGGGATAAAAATATCCTCACTGGAGAGGCAGGCGCAGGCCCAGGGCATCCTGTGAGCGGGCTGCAAGAGGGGGTGGGAGCGTGGGCAGAGCCGGGAGGATGCTCCAGTCTCTCCAAATCAGCAGCATGCAGGGCAGCAGCTTAGCAGAGCCCTCTGTGCAGTGGCAAGGTGCAAAAGCCCTCGGTGCTAAAAAAAGCCCTCCTGACAGCTGGATGAGCTTAACCACAGGCCAAGCCAGCTGGAGCTGCTGCAAAGGCACTGGGATGGAAAACAAGGAGCAGAGCTTGTCCCCGGGGGTCACAGGAGCACCCCAGCAGCTGATCTGCCTGTCCCATCCTCACTCTGATGGCAGTCCTTTTCCACCCTATACAAATTTGCAAGCAATATGCTCTGTTTTGGTTTTGTATAAACAACCCGCCTTTATTATTTGGTAAATATAGGTATATTATACATATTTCAAAAATAGCTAGAGGAAACCACGGTGCACTTAAAGCTATTTGAGAAGGTCCACCTGAAAGCAAGTGCTCCAGGAGGAGGACAGAGTGACTCCTTGGGGGGAGCCCAGCCCTGAACAGAGATGGCATTAAAATCAGAATAAAAACGTGGACTCTGCGGGGATTAAAATGTGCCATTTGCTCTGGGGATGGAAGGAGCTGAAAGCCAGATTAAATCCCTGGAGCAGCCCAGAGAAGAGCAGAGGGTGAGCTGAGAATGCACGCCTGGGCTAGAAGAACCCCCCCTTGGGTTCAAGCCACTGTGTGCACTTGAAATCACTCACCCACAGCTGTTTGGGGTACAGGGAGTTTTCCTCTGAAAGTTGCTCTGCCATCCCCAAGCACCAGCTGCTGAACCACTGCGAAATGCAGGGTGACTGCAGAGGGGTTCAACCCCCCCCAACACCATGATTGTCTGCTGCCTCCTAAAGCTGGGGAGCACCACTTTCTTCCCCATTCCATATGCCCGCTCGCAAGGTCCCTGGTGCCACTGCCCACGCACCCCGCTGCGCTGCACCTAGCTGCAGGTACACGCAGGGTGAGCATGGGGGGAATGCACCGGGGTGCCAGCCAGGAGGTCCCCGGAGCAGGGCTGAGCCCAGGCAGGGGGATGGGGTTCAGTGCAGTGCTGAGTGGCTGCAGGCATCCCAAGAAGCAGGGCCGAGCACCTGGGACCTACGGACACATGACGGCCAAGGGAAAGCAGCGGTAGCCCCACGGGGCTCCAAGGGGCGAAGCTCAGTGATGTGCTGGCCTAGCAGCAATGCGGCACACATCTTGGCCACCTGGGGTGCCCTGGGGCCCCCATTCAGAGCCCTTTGTTGAAGTAGACAGTCTCCAGCCGTGGGTCTTTCTCCTGGATTCGAGCTTGGACTTCAGGCTCCAGGCGGCTCACAGACATCGAGCTGCCAAGGGAAAACGGATGCAGGGGATGGAGGGGGAAAACCTGCTTGGACTCCCAGGTTGGGAAACCACCCGCTGCCACCTGTTCCCCACCTGCACCCCATTGGGACATTGTCCCCACAGCCCACAATGCTGCGTGTGTACAGGGATGTGTGTTTGCACACACAGTTTCAAGCCTCTGACCGCTCAAAGGAGCAAAGGTACCTCTTGGGGGTCAGAGAGCATAAGGAGCCCACACACTTCCTGCCTGCACTCCATGCCCTGCCCCATGGGGCTGCACACACGGGCAAGGTGCCCATCCTTACCTTTTCTGTGGGAAGAGTGCACAGCACAGGGGGGTCGCAAACACCAAGCTGCAAGGAAAAGACACAGAGAGGAGAAACTGAGCTGCATAAATCACCCACTCGCACCGGCAGCCTGAGCCCAGAGCAGCAAGGAGGCAGCCCAGAGCCATGCTGGGTGCTCAGCCAAGAGAAGGGTAAGGTGATACCCCTTTCAAGCTCCAGACCCTGTGTTTAGTTCCTGAACTGGGACACAGTCTGTCCCCATCAGTGTGGGGGAACAGCAATACTGAGCAGGAGCCCATGGCAGGCTTGACAGACATCAACATGGAGCAAAACTCACAGCTCCAGAACCTCATCCCATCGCTTCTGCCTGGGCAGGCACCAGCCTGGCTGAGCTCCAGGATCACCCTCCAGGGAGCTCTGGGGCAGCTTTCACCTCCCCTGCCAAGCAGTCTCCCCAGCACCACTGCCCACTGTACTGGCGCTCAGGCTGCACCCAGGACGGCAATGCCCATCAGCGGAAGGTGACTTACCAGAGTCCCACCAGGCCAACCTGCAGAGGAGCATTCAGGTACGGGTACCGCTGCAGGGACAGGGAGAGATTACATGTCAGGAGGTCAAATGGGCCAGAAAGGTGCCTGTTCCCTAATAGGGTGTCAGTCCCAAGGGATGCCAGCACTGTGACAAACTAGGGTGGGTGTGGGGGTCACCCTGCCCACCCTCGCGTCCCAGGACCACCAGTACCTTCAGGAAGGCTCTCTTCTCCAACGCGTTCATGATCACCGGGGGGATGGCTGGGGCAGAGGGGGAAGATATGAGCTCCCAGTGCTCTCAGCTCCGTGCCAGCTATGGGACCTCGTCCCATGCTGCCAGGGACTGGCTGCAGCCCCCAACACATATGGAGGAGAGGACACTCACCCATGGCTGGGACTGCCATGCCAATTCGGGACACTACAACCTGGAAAATGGCCTTCTGGGCTGCTGCCGTGGACTCACCCAGGCGGTTCCCGTTCTCATCTGTGACAGGGATTCCCAGCTTGAGCTCTCTGCAAGTAAAGCGAGGATGAGGGGGATCCAGGGGGCAGGGTGGTGTGATCATGAGACAGGGCAGAGACACAGCACAGGGGCACAACTCCAAGGGAGTTGACATCCTCCTGTATTCTCCATCCACCACCTGCATAATAGGTCAGGGGGGCAATCTCAGCTGTACCCGCATTCACACCTAGGAGCTCCTCAGCAGGGCTGTATAGGGAGTTCACAGATGGCTTAACCAATAACTCTTTGGGATGCAACCAGGAGTTTGCATCCTCAAACCAACCCCCCAGGGTAAGGGATGCCAGCAAGGCCAGGAAAGAAGTCCCCTGCAAGTCCAGGACCTTACTCCCCACATCCCCCCACTAGTGCCTGGTGAACCCTGATGTGAGCCCAAGCAGCCCATCCCAGCCCAGGGGCTCACCTCTGCCTCATCAGTGGGATGTTGATGCAGTTGGCAGCAGCCACGGCCGCGAAAGGCACATACCGGCCAACGATGGCTGGCAAGTGCTGAGGGGGCAAGAAGGGAGCATATCATGCAGACGGTCTGGGATCAAAGCCGGCTGTCCCCAGGTCTGCCACCATCCCCCCACAAGACCCTGGGGTGTCCTAGTCCCAAGGAAAATTGTTCCCTCTTCTTCTGCAGCTCCCAGACAGTGAAAGCTGCACAGCCCAGGGAGTCTGAGGAGTCCCACATCCGCCCCCAGCCATGGAGGGAGGCTGAGGGGTGAAAGAAGCCTGGAGATGCAGCTGGGCGTGGAGCAGGGCTGGAGGGACAGGCCATCTCTGGAGCCATCACTGGAGAGGGGGCCTGCCTTGTGTGGGTGCCCCCAGGCAACCCCATTCCCCATTTTCTCCCCTGCCTTCAGGTGATGGGGTGAAGCCTCTGCTCAGCTCAGAGCTCATGGAGACCCCACAGAGAGGGTCCAAGCGCCCCACCAGCAATGGCCAGAGACCACCTTACCTTAGTGAGTGATTTGAGTCCTAGTGCTGTGACAACTGCCCCTGTGGTCGCGCTCACATAGGCTGTCCCCAGCTGGCTGCAAGAGCACGACATGACACCAATAAGCCAGGGTCCCCCCTTTCCACCACCGCAGAAGTGGGGAACGTTTCTCAAAAAGAAGGGGACAGCATGCCTTTCAACAGCAGCAGGACATGTGGGTTTCTCTCTCAGCTCTACTACTAACTCTGACATCCCACTGGTGTCCATCTTTGGCTGCACCAGGTCCCCATCATCCCATATCACAGACCCCCTGTTAGTCAAGAAGCTATTCAAGGAATTCCCATGCAGCATTTCAGGGTGCCCTGGGAATTTGGTCAGAAGGATGCTTACCTGGGGGTGATGGGAGCATCCCCACTGCGGTTGGTGTAATTGACAATGGCATTGAAGGACTGATTAACCCACTGCCAGAACAGCACGGCTGGCGTGGTCCTAGCAGAGAGAGAAAGGTGATGGTTGCACTGGGCGTGCCATCCATGCTCCTACGGCATGGGTGCCTTGCAGGTTATGGGTCATGGGTCCCCTCCTCACCCCCGAGCCAGGAGGGTGCTGAGGGGTCAGAAATCCTCCCCCCTGGGCACCCTCTTGGCCTTGGGGGGAGGAAGGGATGGGTACCTGTAGAAGGTCAACATGCAACCAGTAATGGTCATATTCATGGGGACCTGGGCAGACATGCGCCCTATGAGGAACATCTTCTCGCCTGTGTCGGGGTGGAAAGCCGAGTCGTAGATGTACTTCGCCCGCCAAAGCTGGTCTTCCGTCAGCCCTGGGGGTACCGTGCCTGCCCTGCCAGGTAAGAGTAACACCTGTTGAAAGACCCTCTGCCAGCACCCATGCCCTGCCTGGTCCCTCACCCCATGGCAGCTGGGAGATGTATCAGGGACCAGCCAGGCAAATCTGCAGGGCTGGTTTTGGCCAGGGGGTGCCATCACCGCTCCTGTTCCCACCTCTGGGCATGGCCCCGAGGCCATATCCTGCCAGGAGCGGTGCTGGTGGTATGCTCCCCACCCTGGCTACCTGTAGTCCTCCACCACCCGGCGAGCCTCCTCCAGCGTGGCCCCAGAGAGCAGCAGGTTTCGGGGGTCAGTCACCATGAAGAAGTGCTTGGCCCGGCCCTGGAAGGTGCTCTGGTCCCAGCGGGGCTCCCGGATGTTGATGGTGGTGGGGAGGGACGGTGGCATCTTCTGCAGGAGGTGGTTGTCTGTGAGGTGGTGCCTCTGTGCGTGTGTCCCCTGCCCCCCCGCGGGGTCAGCTCGGGAGCTCCCCCAGCCCGGGGGCACGCAGCGCGGGGCGGGGACTGCTTCGCACGGAGGTGAGCAGGGCCCCCCCAGGCCCATCCCGCAGATGGGGTGACCCCGCCACCGCACCCCCCTCACCCCGCGACCTGTCAGCGGGGAGCCCCCAGCCGGGCTCTCACCGGACACGAGAACACTCCGGGACG